>OMLF01014559.1:5431-32249 GCA_900302615.1 Holocentrus rufus
TCCTGTAATGACAGTAATTAAAACAGAGAGAAGATAGCAGCTCCGCTCCCAAATGGCATGCTGGCACATTTTAATGTCCATCCTAAGTGTGTGTGTGTGTGTGTGTGTGTGTGTGGAGGAGTAAACTAATGCAAAGGCTGTTCACCAGCGGACAGGAGACAAATAATAAGAATATTAGCGGAGATGTTAATGGTTTGTGATGCAGTGTGATGACAGTCAGACTGATGGATATCAACATGAGATTCTCAAAAAGAACATTTTTACATTGTTAGTACCCCCCAACACACACACACACACACACACACACACACACACACACACACACACACACATATATAAAAGAGTTTAGAAATTACAAATCTCATAAATGACACAGCAGCTCATTGCTCACTAATGATGTTTTCTGACTTTTATGTGTTTTCCCTTAATTTGCCATACAAAACGCTTTCCTTCTTTAGCAAGTCAACACCACATAAGCTTGCATTGTTCATTTCCATCCCATGCTCTCTGAACAGAGACAGATATTTTGATTATTGGAGTCTATTTGTGTGCTGTATTGACTTAACAATACAAGGAGAGGCACATGATCCTGTTCACTGACTTGGTACAACTTTGGCTCTCTTTTCATGGGCGCTTCAGTTATGGGAGATGTGAACACAGCTCATTAAATATCATGTGCTCCCAGAGGAAAGCTCTCAAATCTTGGCGTCCTACTTCAGTTTAAGAGCGCACATTTGTTTTTAAAATTATGACTCCAGCCCCTCGAGCTCCTTGAGAAAGGGAAGTCACAGAGCGTAGTAAATCATTTGTACGCTTGCAATGATACTGAACAGCTATCAGACACGTAATGGCCCTGAATAAAGTTTTCACGACATCCGTGATGTCATTTTCCACTGCTTCTGACAGCTATCTTCATGAGATCAGTGGTTTTCAAAGTAGGGTCTGGGGACCTCCTGGGGTCCTTGAGAGGCTTCCAGGGGGTCCTTAGCAAAAATGAGGCATAGTTAAATTTCACTAATTTAATTCACAAGAAATGCCTATAATATAGGGATGTATGAGTGATTATTTTAACGTTATGTTTTAATCTCACCACTTCAAATTTATATGTCATTGTTCAAGTATGGGATCTAAACAATTTAATATACAAACAAAAAAGATCTTTTCATATCAGCATCTGTAAGGCAAAATCACTTCAAATGGGGGTCTGTGGCGTAAAGAAAGTAAATTTCAGGGGTCAGAATATGAAAAAGTTTGAAAACCTGCTCTACATCATGATAGCAGGGTGTTGTGGTGTTGTGTTTCTCGTGACGGTGTTCTTAACTTTAGCTCTCTGACTTGGCTGTGTTGCTCCTCTTCATCACTGACAAAGTGAATATTATCATCAAACTGAAACCGTGCATCGCATTCCATCAGTCATCTTATGATTAAATGTTATAATTTACTTTTGTAGTTTTCCCTAACTTGCCGTGGCTACTTTGACTGCGGTTTGTGATATCTTACATTTTCCAGAATGCCGTTTGACAATTCCCAGAGAACGGAGCAGGATTTGTTGTTTTTGGTAGATGCAGGGGAAGAAAACAAAAATAATACTGTTAGCATAATAAGAGCAGGAGCGTGAGTTTTCCAGCGGAGAGAAAAAGTGACTCAAAACACAGTATGTCTTGTGGCTGCATTACATTCTGGGCTGTTGAGGTTGTTGTCGATGGAGAAATTAGTACCTCTGCCTCTTCAACAATGATTTTCTCCCTGTATGATTGTTGGTGCAAAATGATAAATCTGCAGAAAAGGTGCTACTCTTCGACTCCGATGGGCTGACACCAAACGTTGACATTTACCACTTATGTTTTAGATAGTGAAAAATTCTCCCATCTAACTCCATTGTAGCTGCTCTGACTCCAACCTGTCAACACGTCGTCTACATTTATCCGCGGAAAAAAAAGGAAGATTCAGTTCCGAAAAACAAAGCGGGGCTCCCAAAATGCAAGGTACGTTGTTTTTATAACAGTGTTTGAAGGACAATTTTTCATTTAATCTCACCAATGATTTTTTTTTCTTTGCAAGGGACTCACATGCTGTATTATGGATGGTCTAAAGCTCTGACAGGTTTCACAGGCTGCAAGCCAAGTTAAACTTAGCCTCTGGTGTCCTTGGATGACCTCCTGCTCTGCGCCATCCAAGGAAACAAGAAAACTTGCGTCCTCCTATAATAAGAGCAGCCTTCATCTTCAATGAGTTACTGATTTAAATTTTAGAATAGAGATGCATGTGAGGGTCAATGCTTTGCAATCAAGAATATTTTAAAAGCATAATATATTATAATAATTTGTATGTATAACCATTTCCTGCATTATTTCTTTGATATCTTTCATTTGGGTTTCTCAACTGCACACAAGTGAGCACCCACATAGCAGTTCATCCAGTCAAATCCAAACTTTGTTTTTTTTGAAAGGGAAATTTGATTTGCAACTATGTTTAAAAGCATATATGGAAAAAATGTTGTACTTGGCAGGCGAAAAAAGAACATGATAATCAGCGTACAGTTTGTTACAAGAGTCCAATCTCTGACTACACTTGAGAAGAATGTACACAAATGGAATAAATATGCGAAGCTGCAAAAATGCATTCCCAGGACAGCATGATCAAGAGGTACTAATATGAAATGGTCTTGCTGAACAGATTTTATATATTAATAACAACGTGGCCGTGACGTCAAAGGCCATGGTCTTCGTCTCTGGCACTCTGAGCACAGTCCTTTGAGTCGCATCTCAAAGTCCACCTGCAGGCTGCAACCAGGACAATCAGTGAAGGCAGAGGATGTCAGTCTTGGAACATTCTGGACACTTTGATCAATTACCTCATATACACTTATTGCATATGAGGCAACCAAAACAGAATTTTACAATGATTTACCAATTTCCTATAATGCACTATAAGTTAAAGCTCAAAGGGTTAGTTGGGGTTTGTTGAAGTGGGGTTGTATGATGTACTTATCCATAGTCAGTGTCTTACCTGCAGTAGATGCCGGTTGGTGCACCCCCAGTTTAGAGAAACAGGCAGGAGAACCAACACAGAAGCTAAGCAATGTACTGCTGTGGAGGAGGACAGCAACAAAACATATTTTTACCACCTAAAAAAATGCCCACCCATTCTCCTGTCTGCTTCTCCAAACTGCGGGCACACCAACCGGCATCTACTAAGAAGAAGAAGAAGAAGAAGAAGAAGAAGAAGAAAGACACTGACTATGGATAAGCACCTCATACAACCCCACTTCAACAAACCCCAACTAACCCTTTAATATGCTTTCTTACTTATACCATCTTGATGCTTTTAATATGAATTCAAAACGCTTGTCCTGTCACAAGTGACGCCTCATGCATCCTCACGGAACATTATTAATTATCGATTTAGGTGTGATGTATCATACTTGTATTTTATAAATACTGATTGAATAATATACATAAAATACAGTTAGACTTTTTTTTTTAAACATTTGATTCATGTAAATCTTTTATTCTTCACAAAATGCACCATGATAGTCTCCAGCCTCCCACAACCATGAATAGGAATAAGCAGCTATGGAAAATGGATCGATGGATGGAAAATGTAGCATGAAAGTGGTATCTGTTTAGATAATAATTGCTATGGATTAAAGCTGCCAATAAAAGATCATAGAGACAAATTGATTGAGACAGCTGTGGAAAAAATTCTGTTCACTGATTGCCAAAATCTGGAGGCACATTCCTGCTTAATATATTTTGAAGACATATTCTAAATTTAAACCTCTCTTGGGGTGAGCACATGTTATATATGCACGTAGGACCCTTTAAAAATGATTGTTTCCTCTGTTTCTGGTGCAACATGGTAACAGCAGCACCAGAACAGAACATGAAGAGTACGCTGTTGCTTCTAATTGTGCAATTGTAGGATATTGTTGTCAGAATTACAACCGGTAAAAAGCATTTCGTAGTTCTAAATGGATGAATAAATAAATACCACCCTGTACTGTTTGTTTGTGAGGTACTGGCTTTCAGATCTAAGACATACTCTACAAATAAATGTTAAATAAATGGAAAAATAAATGTGAAACTCTTCCTCTGCTATCTTTAAGCAAATCCGACTGAGACATATTTGTTCTTGGAAAATCTGCATGAACAGTCCACACTCGCAAATGTCAGGTGACAATATACATGTAAATAAATATTCAACAGCTATTGCTTAACAAGTGCAGCCATGGCAATTATGATAAACTTATGACTGGTCATGCTTCACAGGACGCAATTAGGAAAATAATCACATTCAAAACTTGAAACAAAGATTGGTGAAATGAGAAAAAAAAGGCTGAAGAAAGATTGTTTATTTGTTTAATTATGTTTTCTTTTGGGTAAATTACTCACAAACTCAACCCCAAGCAATCAGGAAAAAAAACATAGATAAGAAAAAAATAAAGAAGCAAATCCTTGAAGAGCATCTGTTATGTAGACACTCTTTGATGGAATTTGTGTGTTAGTTTCCCCAAGTGGAAGAGAGATGAGGCCTGAGTCAGCCACATCTTCACAGAGTATATCAGGGGTTGGCCACAGTAATACACTTTTTAACAAGATGTATTAGGTTGTCAGCATCAACAGCAGCATCGCTATTGTGATGTAATAGAAATAGACTGAGTGTGAAATTTAAACCTCTGTGATTTTTTTTTTCTTCTACACAAAAATGGATATTCTCTTAGAACAGCTGACACTGGACTCATTACCAAAAGACATGTTTGAAAGCACCAATGTCCCAGTGACTTTTAAACAGAGTTTAGAGATGTTGGGAAACTTTCCTTGGAGGCAGAATAGTGTATAGTACGTTCTAAGAAAAAATGTGAAGGTCAGCTCCTGCAGGGGGATGGTGCACAGGAATTACATGGGGGATATTTACTTCAGAGACCAAAGGGACTTTTTTTTTTTTTTTTTTTACAAGAGATATTTTTTACACTAGCCTCACTCACGCTCTGCTGCAGCCCTGAGATGCCACAGTTGTATACAGGCTCCCTGCAGCCTCCCAGCCAGAGGATGGATGGACTTTGTCAGAGGTGGACTGCATGGGTTCAGATTATTGCCAAAAGTTGTTTTGTATTTGCATATAGCAGCTTGTGCTTGTATGTTAGGGTTTGTGCTTGTACTTTGCAAATTGAACTTGTAAGCAAATCTTGTACTTGCAAATGAATATTAGGGGAAAAAATCTCACCTTTAAATTAATAATAAATCTTCTGTAAATTCATCTCTATACGTCTTATACATCTAACACAAGTTCTACAAATACAATCCACTTTCTGCAGACACTTTTGGCAGCATATGTACACTTCTGGATGGAGAGCTAATAACAATGCTGAATTTCATCACATTTTCAGTTTTCAGGAGTCCTGGGTTTCCATCTCGGAACCAAAATGCAATAAAATTGACCTTGGATGACTGATGATTAGACAATATCACCATTGGTGAAATACATAAGGATTCCGACCTCTAAATCAGTAGTCAACCATTTTTAACATTTCAAAATCGATATAATACTTGCACATAATTTCAGTCTTCTGATTTGATTACCCTGCTTCTACAAGGACAAATATTTCTCCACACAGTAGGAAATGTTGACCCACTGAAAGTGCGTTGCGCAATGCCAACCCACAGTAGCAGCTGCTCACAGTGCATGTGATATTTATACACAGGTATCTAAACTATATAGTACCTAACTGGAATGGGGAGAGTGATTTCCATTCTTTACTAGAACATCTAGTGGTGAGACACTGTGACTTTGTCCATAAATGCAGGCAATTCTCACACACAGGTATCGAAGGACATCATCTGCATATAGCAAGACTTAATGCTCCTTATCCCAACTTATCTCTGCTGGAAAATGTGGCCTATGCGAGTAGTTCAATGACCGCAGAGAATAAAAACAAGGTTTTGATTTGTACTGATTGATGCTGAAAGGTCAAAAAATATCAGCTTCACAAGTTTTGTAAAAATATTGTCCATATTAGGATTTTTGTTTGTTTAGTTTTGTGTTTTGCTTGATTTTTTTTTCCAATAGAGTAAACAAGAAGTCCCATTCAACCCTGCTGAATACTCCTATGTGTAGAATATTTACATCATCATATGTTGTAATGGTGATGGAAAAATGAGTCCATCACTGTGTAAGTTGATTTCTATTATGCATTGCTCTGTATGTTTATTCTCTTTGTCCCGTGGTATGATTTCCTCATGTGCTGCACTGACTTACACTACAGTAGTTTTCTTGATGAAGCTTCACTATTTCATTGGACTTCTGGTTTTACCGGACAGAGAAATTTTCGGGGGTTCTCTTTCCACTTCTTCTGCACATCCTGATATTTCCTCATGAAAAGCTTGATGGCACACAATGTGTAGTCTGCAAAATATGGAGCTCTCAGAGGTAATAATGAATCACACTATTGAAGAGACTTAGACGATTAACAAATTGGGCTTTCCTGTTCAGATTCAGATGGACCCCTTGACAGAACAATGAGAGGACAATGGGTGGGTCGTTTTCCAGAATAATCTGAGACCTTCCACCTGGGAACAAGTTAAACAAAGTAGGGACCTCAACTAAAACATTACGATGTGTTGCTGTTTGTATGTGAACAAATACATAGACAAGTGGAGCTACAGATGCTGTCCAGTCCCACACCATCTAACTAAGATACAGGATCCACTGGTACAGTGAAAAATTTCTACAACCCTGAAAAACAGACCACACAAGTGGCAAATTAATAGTGATTTACCACTACGGGACTCAAGGGGTCACTACGGTCATCAAGTTTCTATTTTGTCTGATAGCAGCTTGAAATGCAAAGCCATCAACACACTGTGAGTTAATATTTAGGATTCTCAGCTTTATGGGAAAACAGGGTCTAATATAAATTCCAACCCAGCTTTATGGAGGTACTTGTTGTCTCCTCTGGGAAATAAACTGTGAGAAAAATATTTTCCTAAAAACTTACAAGATTTAAAAGTTTATTTAAGTGATATCATAATATCCTTCACATGTAAATAGAAAAATCCAACCAGATTTACCAAATTAGATGTGTATCAAAGAAATTAGAAACAAATCATGTTTTATGTTTCCTGTGGTCTGCTCTTGAACCAAGACAGGCAGTACTTTGGCTCTTGACCAATTTCTGTGAACAGCTCTGCAGTGCACCACATAGCACTTGACTCCTTTCTCCCCGATACAGAGACACAGTAATCTTGTATACAGAAAGTGGAGTTAATACAGTGATAAATTGGATACTATATGTTCTGCTCTATTGCTTTCACAAAAAAAAGCAATTTTCATTCGTCTTGACTTTGTCACCAAACACCATGCCCGTCTTGGGAATGTTAGGCATGCTCTGTATTGGGATCAGTGCTATGACGCCTCAGGCAGGCTAATTCACACAGGGCAGTGTGTTATTGTGGTTTTATGGCCGGCATTAATCACTCTTTATGTAGTGTTGAGGCCTTCCATGACCCGAAGTTGCTGAGTGACATAAGGACAGAATAAGCAAGATAACAAAAAGACTCCCAGAGTAAGAGTACTGTGTCCTGGTTTCACAGTCACCGCTCAAATGGTAATTCTAGTGGGGATACAGAGGGGGTCAAATCTGAATGCCCTTGGTCACCTCTAACCACAGAAGTACACTATAGGGGATTCTGGGGAGACATAAATGTATGTCAAATAAATACATGGGCTTTTTATTGACTTCCACGTTATATACTGTGAAGTACCAGATTGTCGCCCCACCTATGTTTACTGCTCCTCAGTGCAGCAGTTGGTAGTGACCATGATTGGTAATGAAGCAAACAGTCAAGCATTGGCTTATCAACCCACCACATGAAGAACAGATGGGGGAGGAGGAAGGGGGTATCCATGGCAGAGGAGATCCGCAGCCTTTTTGGCGAGCCGAGCCAGTTTTCACATGGGAAGCTGGTTACTGAGGCCTTCGGATGGGCCTCATGAGGAGCACAGGGAGAGGCAGGAAGCCACTAACAAGAACAGAAGCACTTTATATGGCCATATGCATGCCAGGCTCGCCTTGTAAATAAGAATTTGTTCCTAAGTGGCCTTGCTGACCAGGTAAAATAATCCAGAAGCTGTGGGTGTCTCTGCTTGTATCAGGCTCACACATCTTACCTCTGCAAGCATCAAACTAGAAATTCATTTTTCTGAGGCAGAGAGCATGTGAGATCAAGCTGTAACCCATGAGTATACTACGAAGTTGTCCTTATGCTCTTGCCTACTGAGTCAAAAGCAACATTTTCACATGACCTGTTTACATCTGGGGAGATTAATCAAAGCCAACTGATCAAAGAGCAATACTGCAGCTTGACCCATCATTCCTTTGTGGCCGGAAGTTGTGTATGCTGCAGAGAGGAATCTGGTCCTTATTCTCTGCAGCTTTAAACGCAAGGATGCATTTCCCAAAAAAAAAAGCAAAAAAAAAAAACTGGAACATCTGTCATCCCATACTTGTTAAGTTGGTTAAAAATCAAAACAGAGATGCTTAACAAGCCGAGGAATTTCCGTAGTTTTGGGGCCGGATGCTGCTATCCCAGCATTCTTTGCTCCTGAGGGAAACCCAGCTGATATATCCCAAGAGGCTGGGCCTTTATAGTCTACGCAGCAGTTGGAGTAGTTTCTGACGTGTTATATATCTGTAAAATGTGCTTCTTGGTGTCATAAACACTGGTGATGACCTCCCAAAACCTGGTATAAAACATGATTTAATGTTGTGCTTTCTCTTTAAAGTTGTTTGATGCTGAGATAAGTCAGATAGCTGTCTTCTGAAGGATCAAGGCCACTGGCTTGGCTGAGATAGGATCGAGTTGGCCAACAGTTATCAGTCTTCACCAAGACCAGTAGAGAAGGAAACCCCAAACAACAAGCTGGAATGTATCAGCTGTCCGCGGTCCGGTGAGTTCAGCCAGCAGCAGGGGCTACGGTCTAGTAGCATTTACCATGACTACAGTTTGTTTTAGATCTGCTTGATTTTGAAGCGATTAAATGCAGTGCACGCACCCAACTTAATTTGACTTGGAAAGGCAAACACCACGTTACATATGTTTACACTGGTGTTGTTTTGTAGGTTTGATAGGCCTTGTGCAATAGTCACCGCTCAAATTAATTTCAGCGCACATGAGTTGAATATGGAAGCAATTAAGGGTCTATGTGTGCGCCAGGGGGCTCACTGTATATAATCAAAACCCAACTCATACAGCCCCTTTCTGTGTGAGCCTGACTCTCATTAAGAGCCATTATGATAATATTACAGTATTGTTTAATAGAAATATCATTAGCTGCTGGTCCTCATTGTCTGCTAATAAGACACGATCAAGTCGATCACATGTGGAGTCAATATATCTCAAGGACTCTATAAGAGACTGCAGTATAATGTTATGTGATGGTTTATGGATCAAAAGGGACATTCTCTGTTTTTGTTTGCATTCACAAAGAGGTCAGAGGTCAGACTCACCTGTATTCCTCAGGTGGGTTAAACTGAACTATGACCGATTTGACCTAATCTGTGGCATTAATGAATTAGAGCGCCTCTAATTGCTGAAATGCTGCAAGACATTTTAACAAAGTTTAAAGGAGCTAATATTTGATTCAAGCTTTTTCGCTCAAAAATTCATTACCAACACACTGGTAATGAGAATGAAAACCTGGTTATTCAAGCTCACACTGTCAGCTCTCCAAAAACCAATGTTCCTTGAAATTAGCTGTTCCTCATCGCTATCACCCAGGGCATTGATCCATTACCTGAGCTCAAATTGAACGGCACCTTTTTATTCTAATTAAGAAAACAGCTTCATAAGCACACACCTACCAAATGGAGGCGGAAGCAGAGGGTGGAAAGGAGAGGAGGTGGTGGTGAAAATCAACAGAGACGGAGAGGAGTGAGCAGAGGGTGAGAGAGGGAAAATGAAAGTGTCTGAAAGTTGTGTTTTTTCTCATCATCAGTCTGTGATCAAGTTGGTAATATTGATTACTTCTCAGTCAGTCAGTCAGTATCCTAAATTGAATTTTAAAGGTAGAGCAGGGATGCTGTCAGTCCTCAGTATGGGACAGAACATAAGTTTTTTCGGAGTGATTTGAGATTTTTGAAAACTGAATTCAACGTGAAAAAGTGAGTTTGCTTTTTAAACAGCAGGGAAAAAAATCCAATAAAGTTTTGATGCCTTGAAGACAGAGCGTGTGGGGTCGCAGAATGCAGTGGATTGATGACAGTAGCTGCTGGAGGCATAACAAATTGATTTTAGCTGCGCAGTGTAGCATTTATTAAATTTGACAGCCTAGGCAATGCACCGTCTTTACAGTAAACACACGTGCACACACACACACACACACACACACACACACACACACACGTACACACATACACACACTCAAGCTTGCATGCACATAAGGCTCATATATATGCAAACACATTTGTCATTGTGCATGTCTAACATCTTTCTCTCTCTCTCTCTCTCTCTCTCTCTCTCTCTCTCTCTCTCTCTCTCTCTAACTACAACCATGTGTTTCCAACATGGAAGAATTTGAACTTCTCTAAATATTTGTGTGCACCAAATGGCCTCTCACACACACTTTCACCACATCCAGAAACTCTTTTGAGATTTGTCTCTATTGGGTGCATTGCTGGTGATGTACTCATAGTAGCTGAGAACTGTGATGAACAGATATAAATGACTGACCTCCCAAGAAAAACAGCAAATAAGTCGCATCAGTTTATAAGACGCAGTCTATTTTATTTGGTCTCCCAACCGCAAAAAAAAAAAAGATTTCCTATTAAAGATTTATTTAAATGTACCAGTAGCTATTCATTTACAAATTATAATAACTTAGATACGTTATTCCAAAACTATTTCATTTTTGTTATGAAACATAATCATAAATAGGCTTATATAGCAAGATGAAACCTGAATTACGGATTGAGTAAGCTGAAAATTAGCATTTCATGGCCAAAGCACTTTTCCTCACTCACTCAAACAGGACGAGGTCTAAATCATAAGTGATGCCCCTAACGCCATAAACAGATGTTTGTATCCATATTGGATCACTGGCAAAGAAAATCACCTGACATCCATTTCCAGAGGGAGCTGAAAATGTACTTTGGAAACTTTTCTGTCTCACAGTTCTTGTTTTTGTTTTTAATTCAGCGAATGCAAGTCATCCATCTCTCTTTCTGTGGGTTTGAACGGTTTCAGACCTATTTTCAATGATCTACAGAAATATTCCGTCCGTGGTCCTCCTCCCTGCTGAAGGATCTCATGGTCCACAGCAATTCTCAGGATGAAAATATCTCCCTCCTCACAGGGGCTTGGCCGTGGTGGATGTCAAGAGAGCGATCTGTTAAGCCTTATTTTGGGACTTATTTACAAACTTCCTCAAAGTTTATTTTGACTCGTGTAGTCTTTTTCCCCCACCATATCTCTTTTGGCGAGTCGTCCCAGAAGATTCTCAGATGATCAATGCCATGGAGGGACTGTTTTGCTGCAGAAGGAGCGGTCCAAGAGACAGGAGAAGTCACATACATGGAAAGTCCTTGAAGTCTGGTAGCTATAGCTGCTGCAGGTGTGTCTCATAAGCTTTAAGTTTATAATCCCTGCCAGTCATGAAATAAATCGCAGCATCTGTGCCTCAGAGCATAAGCACAATCCATGAATAACGTCTGGCGGTGTGTATGCATATGTCTGTGTGTGTGTGTCTGTCCATGTGTTTTTGCACATACTGTATTACCACGTCTGTTAGCTTTCCAAAATGGGACACAGGAGTTTAACAAATGAAACTTTCCACAGTGTGTGAACCAGCCACAAATCCCTCATATAAGATCCATGCTCATGATTATACATAACTCTCTCAGCAAATCAACGGAATCTGTTACCGGTTATCGATCCCTCTGTACAGATGCACCTGATGCCCACACACTGTGAAAGTTCCCCAATGGTGCTGATTTATAACCGAAGCAATAACTTATGGCCCTATAAATACACGTGCCTACCTTTGGGACTGATAATTCTGTCCAGAGAGGGAAAGCATCTCTCTTCTTATGCTCGATCCGATGAGGACTTCCAGCCGGCTGGATGGGAATATCAATACGCACGGCCTTCATGCATCTGTCCTTCCCAAATGATAATCTTTCCAGCAGGTGCACCCTGTTCAGAAAGACCTTCTGTGTCACAGGAAGCTAAATGGACACTAATGTGAAAGAAATACCTGAGGGTTATTTCCTCTACCTCTGACCACACATTCCTGACAATCGATTGGGTGCTTTTGTTCAAGCCAGTGACCCAGCCGGCTCAGACATTAACATTGCCATTAAGAATGCACTATTGAACTATTGGACTGCTTTTAGGGATGGGATGGAAAACTGCTGCAGGACCGGTGATGTTTAGGACAAGCAAATACCAGCTAGACCGCAACCGCTTGGCGGACGGCGTTTTGCTTTTTGTTTGCTTTTTCTTTGTATTGCTTTGCTTTTTGAGGAAACGGATCTAGGGAAGGCAGCAGAGGTTAAGGAGAGAATGAAGTTTTCATGTGGAGAAGCTCATTTCATGTGTTGACAGCTTCTTTTTTTCTCCACAGGGTGTCTGCTGTGACCTCGACTCGGACATGAAGGGGCCTGCGGCCTGTTGTCTTATTATCAGAAACCTCTTGCTGCTTTCTGAGACCCTTGTCAATGTCAGAGCTAACAAAACAGAGCAAGATGCTGAGAAAGAGTGGCTCTTCCCATAGAAAAACATATATTTTCTATAAATATGTCATCTGGAAGGCCTCCTATAGATTCCAGAGCTTCTTGGTTTGTTGCTTTAATCATATTGTATGCATTCCTGTTCAATGCGCATGACATTTTTTCAAACCACAAGGCTTTTGAAAGCTTTTTGAAACGCAAAATAAACGAATTAAGATGAGGAATGAAATGTGTGTGGGATGAGCACAGCGCACCTGGACTTTCAAGCCTGCGATACGTTCTTTAATGACTGATTTTGTTCCTACATCTCAGACAGAGGAAATAAAAAAATCAATGGTGTAGTCGACTTCAGCAGGTGATTATTTGCTCGTCGATCTCAACCTCTTAACCTCTTTCTTTCTGCAAGCCTGCCTCAGTTTGTTACGTGTAACACCCCAGGCGGAGGCTTGTATTTGCTAGTTTCCACAGAACATTCTGAGAAGCTAAGAGCCATTGACGCAGGCAGACTCACCTTTTGCTTCTCACAAACTCAATAAGTTTTCATTAAGACTGCCTGGCTTACCGAGGTCATGTCACCTGTGTCAGCTCTCTGTTCTTTTGATCAGCAAATGAAAATGAATGCGCACACTTCACTTTGCTAAAAAAAAAAAAAAAAAAAGGAACATGTTGCTGCCTGTTGAGAAGACGCTGACATCGTCTCTCTCACTTTTGTGCAATTTGTTTCTGAGGAAATTTGTAATTTGCAAGGACAAAACCCTCCGCGGTTATCAGGTGGTTCACATCAAATTTCCTGACTCCGTGTCTTTGTTTTGATACCATGTTGTCATGATTCATTTCCAATCAGCCGAATACAGATTAGAAAAGCGTATTATTGGCCAGCGTGAATGGGAATATCACAATGTTGTCACAAGAAGGAATCAACTCACCAGCCACAGAATTTATCAGGATTAGTGCTGTACACTTCAGCCGCCTGTGAGCTATTTGTCTGTCTCTAAAAATTCCTACATGAATCACATCGTAATGACTTCGGTTTCCAATCTGCAGTAAATTCTGAACTCCAACACGTAGTGCTGAGTTTTTTTTTTTTTTTTTGCTCTTTGCCCTGAGAGGCAGCTTGATTTCTGCAAGGGTTAAAGCAACGATCGAGTCCCAGCTTCATCCCGAACCAGTCCATCAGCAAGAAAGTCAGATAGCTGCGCCTGTTTCTTATCAGGATAAGTCAGTCAATCAGAGGGCAGGACCCAATCTCCCTCAGAGCATATGGACTAAATCCACTCCATTCCTGATAGTCCCAGGAAGAAGTAACATTTATGAACACGGTTATATAAACTCTCAGCAGTAAACACTGATTCTATGATATGAAACAGGGTCAGGACCTCTTATGAATGAGCACATCATTAAAGAGTCTACACGCACAAGGAAATAATAATAATCTATGATCTAATAATCTATAATGTGCTTCCTAAGCACTTATCCCTGAGGGGAATCGGTGCTGTGGTAGTTGTTGTCAATATAATTGTACTTAATGCTGCAGCTGTTTTAAATGGTAATAAAGGTAAAGAGGTCCCAATAAAAGATGTTATTTCTGGTTATTTCTCTCCTAACTTTGTGTTTAGTCATTAGAAGGGAAAACAAGCAGGGTTTGAAATCTGCATTGCTGAACATAGAAGCACTTTCAGATGCAAAAATAGAAATTTTCCAGTAGAAGCACACATTCATTTCATTTTAATGATCCTATTTCTTCATTGCGATGCATGATATATAATATATAGACACTGAGAAGGTGGCACTTCCCTCCAGAGGAGGTAATGTGGATGTTTTACTCTCAAGAAGGAAACACTATTGAATAATCCCTATTTATTGGATATTCAGGTTTAGTTGTTTCAGATGTTTGTTGAATGATTGATGACTATAACTTGATCTGCATCTTTTTACAATTTTGGATATGAATAAAAAATGTGTATGTGTATAGGTGTTAGACATATTTGGCTACACATGATTGTACCAGGTGTGTTGCCTATAAAGTCAACAAGTTACTTTACTCTTTTACCTGACCTTGCAGAAGGCCCCATAAAGTCGAAACATGATCCAAATAAAGAGAAATGCATATGGAGCAGGAGTTTTTTTTTTCCTTTTTCCAAGTCAATTTCCAGTAATCAGCACCTCACAGTTGCCCTTGGTCTGACTTCTCCATTATATATGCACAATTTACCAGGAAAGCCTTACTGTCTCCAATTTAGTTGAAATTAAATCCTCACCAATTTGTCTAAAGCACACAAACAGGAAAATATAATTATTTCCTCTATATATTATGAATGCATAGTTTAAATGAGTGACTTTTACTGACAGTAATTCATTTAACACCAGAGGGTCGGTGCCAAGTTTAACGTTACTCTCTGGCACATCACTGATAAGCACCCAAACAGATCTGCTTTTCGCAGAACCGTTTATTTCCATTGGCCCTCACCCCCACCCCCTCCCACTGCCCGTTTGCCCCTTTCATTTCCCTGATGGATCCAGGCACAGCAACGACACAAGCGGCAGAGCTGAAAACATTTTGAGTTAGAGTAGAGATTTGTGACTGACAGAACTTTGTGCTCAATCACAGCCAGGAAAAGATCGGCGTCCTTAAAACAATGGCAGCTCAGCCACTATAATTTGTCTGATCTGTACTTATTTTCACTTTTGTCGGCTCTGATTGTCATACAAAACAGCTCTGATGAAACGTATAGCTCACATATAATCACGCACACCTCCTCACACTTTGACGCCACACCCTCCTCAGTCATCACCTGAGTCAACGAACATGCACGTGCACACACTTGCATACATGGATGCCATGACGTTGTTTGGCGATTACAGGCACAAATTTCTCCAAGCACAAATTGCTAGTCACTTCCAGGTGCAAAGAGTTGGCATTCAGACTGATTGCTGAGCAAAACCCTGATGTGCAGTAGATGGATTTTCGATTGTGGAGCACAAAAACTTTGGTGTCTGTTTGTCAGTGTGACGGTAGGATCAAGGCTTCTTGCTAACACGCTGTTTAATGGAGCCAACCGCCGCATCTCTGCAGAACCGTCCGCCTGCCTTTTGAGGAGAAATGAGATGCTTTTCGAATGGAAACTTCTTTTTTTTCCACCTTTTTTTTCCAGAGCAAAACAACTTCACAATTTAACTCAAATACCACAAACCAAAGAGGGATTTTCACATTCAGCGGAGGACTTCCGATGATGATGATGATTTATGCTCGCGTTGGTATTTTTCATGATGTACACTTGTAAAACAGTGGACGGTTTTATTGAGCTCCGGGGATGTTGCGGTAGACTGTGGTGGATCAAAGTTCTCATCAGCTTAATCCTGCAGGGGAAACAACTGAAGATGTAACAAGTCCCGCTCTCCTTACAAAACCACAGAGGCAATCATCTAATGGTTGGGGAGGGCCGCATTGCTAAAGCGTCCACTCAGCAGCACTCCGTGTATGTCGAGGTTGGGCCCCCTGCCAGACCACTTCCAGCCTCAAGCTAAGCATCATTGGCCAACAATTCCCTCTGATGGACGTGGCCACCAACATCCCAGTGATGCTCCATCAACCCCACACACACTCCGCCTTTGTCTTTGTCAAATGACCTGCTCCGACACATTAATTATGCCAAGATCGGCGCGTGGCCGGGGTCAGCCGCGGATCAAACCCGACCTTTATCAAATTTAAGTAGTCCTCCGCTGCCTCTGCTTCCTCCAGCTCCTCTTGTCAAATATAAATGGCACTTTAGGAAGTGCCAGACATGCACTTTTTCCCGGGAAGGACACAAATCATCTCTTTGCCAGCTGTTCATTTCCAGCAGGGCAGGTACCATATTGATGTGCGGCAGTAAATGCCCCGTGGCCCGGTGTATATAACTGTACAGGCAGTCATTGTCACGGTGTGGGCTGCTGTGATAACTTATCCTAGATGGCCAGGAACGGAGAGAGAGAGAGAGGAGGGGGGGACCAGACAAAGTGACAGCTGGGGAGAGCTGGGCTAAAAGATAGCGTTTTAGGGAATCCTCTGATGAGATGAGCTGAATAGTGCCCAAGACTCTTTACAAATAAGAGAAAGGCTATTCATCTGCTCTTTTGTGCAGCCAAAACAGTTTAGTCTTCTCTGGCACTCTGGCAAAAAAAAAAAAAAAAAGAGAGCGGCATTGATCAAATCCATTTCCTTCTTTTTTTTTTTCTTTTTTTTTTTTCATTACTCTTTACTGATCGATGCCTGCTGAGTACTCCCAAAGCCACGGTGCACCCACCAGGACCTTGTTGTCATTAAATTGCTCTACTGCACTGGTCCAAGAGCAAGTACGAGAGCAATTTTCAGGGTAAACAACACGGATTTGAAATAGGCAAAAGCAAATAAACAGATGAGACAGACAACAGTGATTATGTTAGTAATGCTGTATTTGTAGATTTTAAACCCGTCACATAAGGACACTAAAAATTCAGAGTTTATTGCCAAGCATGAGCAAGGCATTTATTGTGGCATGCATAATCTGCATGCCACAATGCATAAATATAAAAAAATAGCCCTGAACAGGATATATGTTATTGCAGTAGGAATTGATTGGGGAAAACACAACAAAACAAAAGAGGGGGAGAAAGAGAAAACTGACTTTTTGAAGCGTCCCACTGCACTGTGGTCTGCGACGCTAAGAGCAGTTAATGTGAAAAACATTTTGTTCTAATGTGAGTTTGGCTTAATGGCTAATCCGCACAAAGAAACCTCAAGTTTTCTGCTCTTCATTACGACATGAGAGATGTCACTGAAAGGCAAATAACTCATCCCACCCTGACGCTGAGTGAAATCAAACTCATCCTGATCCCCTCCGCTGCCTTCTCACTGCCTCTAACTTCCACGATGAAGCCCAGAAATTGGATATTGGGAGTGAAAAGTAGGAAAATTCTCCCATTTCTATTCACATGCAATATCCACAACATCATTCTAAAATATGGAAAGCAGATAGCAATAGGTAATGCACAAACTGTAAACTACAATAATTGATAGCTAGTCAGGACTATGACAGTTTACATAATATCTGCCGTTTCTGGAGATATTTCTATATGCAGCAGAAGGCATTGGCAGTGCAGGATAAGCAGAACTGCATTCAGGAAACATTACCAAACCTCTACAATCAGCATTTTGAGTTATGAGGAGGGAAGGAAAATGGTTTCTATTCATTTCCTCTGCATTTCAACTAGAATACTTTCCCTGCGCTGCCTCCTTCCAAGGGTGTTAAGCTTTTCACTGCAGCGCTCAACTGCCGCGGACTGTCAGGAGGAATGAATTTTCCAGCTGCGACATCAAAATAAGAGTATCCCCTAAGAAAGTAGCGGGCCAAGGAAAAAGTGATTATCAATAATGGCCAGAAATAATGTCACTTGTGAGGCTGTTTAAATTTTTTTCCTCAAAGAAGAGAAAATTTCATGTTGATGTAACGGCTCAAGTCGACTGAATTGTTTTCTTCTCATGGGTCTTCTGCATTTCCTGTGAAATTAATCCCCATCAAAGTCCCAAACGATGGTCTAAATTCAGTTCCCATTTTGAAACGACAATCTGTGGAGCCTTGGAAAGCTGTTTGGATCTCTCATCGAAAATACCTCGTGTCACCGCTCAGCGGCCAAGAAACAGAAATGCTCGGCAGAAGCCCTGATGCTTATCACAGGGGAAGCCAAAACATTAATTCATCATATACTGCGCAGACAGCTCGGTGTCTGCGTCTGGCCTTTGGGTTGCGGTTAGAGGAAAAAGTGCTAACAGGTTTCCACGCCCGTCACAGCCATGAACACAAGTGTGAGCCCCTGGGTCTTTTGAACAAAACCAGATGGGACTTCTCCTGTTTTTTTGTTTTTTTTCAGGGCAGGGTAAAGTGTGAGAAGACAAAAAAGAGGATTATGGGTCGGTTAAAGACAGAGTGTCGCATTTACGCAAAGCTTAATTTAGGTATACACCAGCTTGGGCTCCACAACAGGGCTTTTTGTGATTACTTGCTGTATCAAATTACGAAAGCTGAATAAAAAGAGCAAAATTTCCTCAATACGCCAAAAAAGTTTTTACATTTTAATGCTGTAAGTGGATTTTCTTTTGCTTTCTTTTTTTTCTTGTCAGTAGAGATATAATGTAATAATGTAATAAATAGCAATGGTAACACATTTGTCAAATAAATGATGACATAGGATTGGCAGGATCAGCCTGACAAATGGTTCAGTTTCATTGCACAGCTGTTCAAAAGTGACTTTGAACATTTTGGACACACAGCCTTCTTGAAATGTCATTGCCACTGTTGCTCCTGTGTATATAAAGTGCACATGCTGGTTTTATTTGGTGCATTATAATAGTGTGTGTGTGTGTTTCTTTGAGTTTGTCTTCAAATGAGAGACCAATCGATTCACTCCAACACTCAGTATTTTGCTTTGGAGATATTTTAAGTCTTGCCATACTGTGTGTGAGTTTCTGTAGCTTGGCGTATACTGCAATGTACATTATGTAACACTTCACTGATGCCTGTGGCGAAACATCTTTTCCTTTGTCTTTTTTTTTTTCTTTTTTGTCCTGCATACAGAGAAGTGAGAGCATTAGTCACCTATAGAGCAGCGCCCCAGAAGCTTCAGAGTCAAGAACATTTCAACGCGCCGACTATTGTTGCCTGGCTTTCATGGGCGATAATGGAGAAAGTGTGTGTGATGCTGCTTGAGTGAGAACTTTACTCACGGTGTCATCTAATGGGGGGCCCTGGGCTGGACTCAGTTTCACTCATCAGAGGATCAGAGGAGGGAGACTTTCGTTCAAACACGCTGTCTTTTCTCTGAGCTTTTGGTTTATCAGATTTTCTTTCTGCTCTTCTGTTCTTTCTCTCCCATGTTTGTCTTCTTACACTTCTCTCCCCCTCTCTCTCTCTCTCTCTCTCTCTCTGATCATAAAACTAATTGACACACATGGTTTTTGTCCCTGTGACTGTCAATCAAAACCTCCGTGACTCCACCCAGCAGCCATGAGGATGAGAATCAAGAGCTGTTTAGAACAAACAGAGACGATGTTCATGCCGAGCGACATACAGTAGCAAATTTGTCATTCTTGTCTGTAGGATATTGTCTATATAAAGACAAAAGCGCTCCAGCAGAGCCTTGTTAGTCGAGTAAAATCTTCCTGATATGGAAGTTGTGGTTCAGTGAATATTTCTACTTGCCTTTAGTGTTTTCGAGGCATTTATGGAATTTGTTGCATTAATAAAGAGCAAAAGTTAGAAGGTGAGCTGTGAAAAATGTATCGGTTGCCAAATTGATTGTAAGTTTGTTGTCTCACATATTTCCAGCGTTTATTTATTGGAGATTGTATTTTGAGTGTGCTAAAAAAAAAATTCCTCTGAGTTATAGATAGGTACATGCCCAATTATTTCATGCTACTATGTGAAGCTGAGACATGTACTCTCTTAGTTATGCATGGAAAGAGCAAAATGACACTACAGAGATTAAGACAAAGATTAAAAAGAAAAAAGTAACAAAAGTGGAGAAGCTGATAAAATTTTAACATCATCTTGAGGCTTTTGTATCTTTTTGGGGTTGTTTCAAAATCATATGACATTAGTAAGCCCAAATGGCAGTTATACAACAAAAACTATTTTCTGGTTCTCGGCATATTACACAACATGAGCCATATATGGTCAGGGAGAGACGCCACACAGCCAGGCAGCTGGATCCCACTCACCCAGGTGGGCCACTATAGATCCCCTCCGTGTGTGGGTTTCACTACTAGCCGCCGCCTGCCAATCACATGGATGAACACGCCAACACAACTACAACAGGACGTCTGCACTACAATGTGAATGATCTGTATTATAAATACTGACAAACGCCTCCAGACTCATTTGCTTCGCAGGGGCTGGATTTGTTTTCAGAGTCTCCCAGTTAGCCCTCGGTTCAAAGGCTAATGGGAAGTGATTATATGCATGAAAGATTTGAGTTTTACCCCATGCAAAGAAAATTTGTAATGAGTATGTGTTTATTTGTGTTTATTTGCTTCAGTGCTGACTGTGATCCCATATTGTAAAAGCTCCTTCTAGCTTCTGTTGCACAGCTTCCCGCATCCACAGTGCTCTTTAAAGTATTTGTGCTGCGGTTTGCCAGCTCAGTCCAATCTGTCTTAATATCAGCTGTGAGTTATGATAATGGACTTGCTGTGTTTGTCGGAGCAGAACATGCCAGACACATGGAGTGAGTAGGCATAGCATTAGCATGACCAGACCGCTTTGAGGTAAAGCCAGCTCCAAGGAAGATTGTAACCTCTCACCTCATAACCTCCTCACAGCAGGGAAAACAACTCAGCCAAGAGATAACAGCTCAATGCTGCAGATCTGGACCTTCTCCACCATGATTTCAGCTCTTAATATGGATGCATAGATTGCTAAGACATAACCTTTTCAAACTGAAACAAAGGTCCAGCCACTTGGTTTGAGCAGTCTATAAATTTTAATGTCAGGATTTGTAATTTAGTATTTAAAGAATCTGTGCAGTGGCCAGACATTGCTAAAAATATACTTTGCTGTAACATTTATAACAGAATTATACAGGGATTTAATTATAAAAGCATTAGAAAACAAAAAAAAAACCTTATTCATCTCCTAAGCTGTAAATTATCAGTGGAAAAATGCTTTTTATCTGGGCTAGAAAAAAAAGAAATAAATAAAAAATAACAAACTGCAGCTCTTTAAATCTTGTTTGATTGGAGCAAAAAGGATAAAAATAAAGACTGAACAAGTGCCTTCAAGTTAGTGCACAACTGGGAGTCTTGTCTTTAAAAAGAAACCAAACTACTCCCTTGTCTTATGTAATTCAAGATTTGTATCATTCACCCGGGCCAAGAGGGCAGCCTGATCCTCTTAAACTTAAAGCAAATCCTCACCGTTGGAAGTCAGACTGATAGAAGATGCCCTTCTTGAAAAGTCGCATTTGAAACGGAAGATATGAAATTGTCTTCCACTTTCTCTCACCTCAGGCGCTTGGCAGCGCTCTGGGCAGCAAAAGCTTTTATGTTATTTGAAAGCTCAGAGCGCTCAGTCAAGTGAAATGGGCAGTATAATGCACTTTATCTCAGAGCTCAAGTCCAGTCTTAGATATGAGGTGACATAATTCCGGGTGATTTATTTTTTAAGAAAAATGGTCATAATACCCGAATACTCTGGTGCCTGTTGAAGGATCGAGTGTGGGCAACAGATTCATAATCCTCTTTGAAGGAATGTTGTCCCACACTGTAAAAACTGGGCCTCTCTAGTGGTGAGTCTGAGGCCTCGGTGTGTTTTGAAGCTCGATTTACCCAGTTTGGTTAATGGGATTCATTCAGTGTTTTGAGCAGAGAATACAAAGATGTTTGGGGAACCTTGTGCAAAGTTGCCCATAGAGCAGCTTTAAGATAAACCATGTTGTGAATAGTAAACAAAAAGAGATTGTGTGCTGTTTTATGGCTTAGCAGCAGAAGCAGAGCAGAATGACTTTATTTGATAGAGGAAAAAGGCAGATGCTATATAAGGAGACTCCCTGCTGATGTTAAAATGCACATTCTCCGTGTTTTCCCTGCAATGATGCTTGTTGTAAGTCCTGTTCTGTGACGCTTAATCCAACATTTATGTTTTGTCCTGCATCTCATCTTGTCTTCTTACTATGAGATAAATGCATGGCCAAGGATAACTGCTTATCTTAAACCATTAAAATGTTCTTTCCCTTCCCCTTGCTTCCAGTTTAGAGCTCCACTGTGTTTCAATGGGGTGATATGTGTTTTTTTTTTTAATACTAGTAGAGGTGGGAGTTGAAATTTTGCAGCTAACATGTGATAAATCAGTTGATGTTACATTTCCACAATGATCCAACTTTGTTTTTTATTAAGTGGATTCATCTCAATAAGCAACAGACTTGTTCTGAGGCAACAGAGCCATGGTAAAGAATGAAGAAGCAGGCCAGTGAAGAAAATGTACTCGCATGTCCAGCAGAACCTCTCCCTGAATAAAGACTGAAAAAGTAAAGAGAAAAATTGGTTAAATTTAAGCTGTTTTCTCTCTTGCTAAAGCTAATTAAAATAAAAAACAAAGACCTACAGTCACGAGCACATAGTGTAAAAATTCAAACATTCAGAAATCCATGCATTTCACACCCAATAAAGTTTCCATCATTATAAAATGGCTTACATTCATTACAGAACTAATAGATATTGTAGAGCTCCATGAATTCGGAGATTAGTAATGTCACAAAGTTCAGAAAGCTCTTTGGGAGCTCATTTCAGTTAAGTGCAGTTCTTAAATTTGAGGTAAACATGAAGGCCCAAAAAAGATAACTTGGGACACTGCTTATACTGTATATATAATCTCTTCAAGAATTTCTTTTAAAAGAGACTGTAAAGCTGATGTAATGTAAGGCCATTAAAATGTTATATCTATTGACTGAGGCAAGAAGAGGCAGAAACAGATAATGGTGCACAAAAAAGTGGAGACAATGTAGCAAAAGTTTAACAAAGATTAAAGAAGGCTTTAATGAAACAAACCTAACACTCAGGTTTAAAATGCTATTTGGCAGCAACTCAATAAAAAATCGCCATTTTAGCCCATCCAGCCTTGACAAAGATTCCTCAGGGAAGCTTGTTTTCTTTTTAGATTGCAGCACAGTGCCAAATGGATGATGCAGGAAACCTTTGACAGAGTCTCTGAAAGGATCTTTGCTTGTGCTTTTCTCTAATTTGTGCATCTGAAAATCCCTTGCAAGGCTTTACCCGTCACTTTTAGAGTGTGGATGTGTCTGAAGCTTAACTCAAGCCATTAGATCAAACAGTCATTCCTTTTCAACTGTGCCAGCATACAAGATTAGATTAATTTGAGGAAACGCCTGTGTTTGACCAAAAATAGCAATCTATTTCACACAATCACCTGTTACGTGTAGGGGAGGGATGGTATGTGATTTTGTTATTTAGTTTTGAACTTCATACATCTGACCTTCTGGGGTTTTGCATGCAAAGATATACAAACTAAGACTTGCTTCAATTAAGTCTTAGTTTGCGATGGGACAAATGCTCATATATACTTCGTCCCAGATTAATCGCAGCCTGTTTGACAGCTGGCACTGGGTTCATTCAATAAAGTACTATTTTTATATGGCCAAGTTGGAGGAAAGCAAGCTACTGACGACCACTAAGACAGTCAAGATGTTTTGGAAGAACCCCCTCCTACCCCAACCCCTCTCCCATAATTGCCCTGTTCATTCCCCTCCCACATTAAACAGAACAAATACAGGACGCCAAAGAGACGCTTCTCCGAAAACACAAACATGCATTCTCCTCTCCACCCCAAAGAGTAAATATGTGCGTAATATGACCCAAATAATTTATGCGTTTTCTGTGGTGCCACGTTTTGTGGCTCTTCGGAGGGCAGTGCGTCATGCGCGCCTCATATGCTTATGTTTCTCTGTATGTTTTGTCCATTTATGTGGCAGAGCTCTGCGCGGCGGAGAGGACGCAGGAGGTGACTGCTGCCCCCCTCGCTTCCCCAGTGAGCGCTTAGTGTAGAGAGTGGAGAGAGCAGGGCTGCGCGGGGACTGGACGGACCAGAGCTGCACAACTGCGTTTTTGAACCGTTTTATTATTGCGTGGGGAATCACCTGCTTTGGAAAGTGCATGGAACTGCTAACATATAGGCTGTACATACGTAAACCATGCAGACTGATGCCACTTAGCCGGTTTATTTATTTTGTGACGCTGTTTCGGGAGCTCCACTTACAAGTGATCTGAAACCTGCTATGGAGCATCCCTTGAATCAAAATGAATCTGAGCATTGACAATGCCACAAACTTGTGGAAAAATGGCTCCTCGGAACTTGACGACGGGGCAGTGGCCGCGGCATCCCGGGTTCACTTTTCCAGCAACTCCACCGGGAACCAGACGGAGCTCGACGAAGTGGATCTCACCCGGGCCATCCCGCTCGGCTTGGTCCTGGGGGCTTTCATCGTTTTCGCCATCGTGGGCAACATCCTCGTCATCCTCTCGGTGGTGTGCAACAGGCACCTGCGGACCCCGACTAACTACTTCATCATCAACCTGGCCATCGCCGACCTGCTCCTGGGCACCACGGTGCTGCCGGTGTCCGCCACCCTGGAGATCCTGAACTACTGGGTGTTCGGCAGGATATTCTGCGATATCTGGGCGGCGGTGGACGTGCTGTGCTGCACCGCGTCCATCATGAGCCTGTGCGTAATATCCATCGACCGTTACATTGGAGTGAGCCACCCGCTGCAGTACCCGGGTATCGTGACAGAGAAGCGGGCTCTGCTGGCCATGCTCGGGGTCTGGGTGCTGTCGGTGGTCATCTCCATCGGACCCCTTCTCGGGTGGAAGCAGCCGCCGTCGCCGGACGACAAGGAATGCCCCATCACCGAGGAGCCGTTTTACGCGCTGTTCTCCTCCCTCGGCTCCTTCTACATTCCCCTCGTCGTGATCCTGGCGATGTACTGCCGGGTGTACATCGTCGCTAAACGAACCACTAAGAACCTGGAGGCGGGTGTGATGCGGGAGAGGATGAACTCCAGCGAGCTGACCCTCAGGATCCACAAGGGATCACAGGTGCACGACGACCCCGGCAGCTCCGGTACCGGCAAGGGCCGCGCGCACCAAGCCAGGAGTTCCCTCACGGTGAAACTTCTGAAATTCTCCCGGGAGAAGAAAGCGGCGAAAACTTTGGGAGTTGTGGTCGGCATGTTTACGCTTTGTTGGCTGCCCTTCTTCCTCGCCTTACCCATAGGTAGGTTCACCGGGCCAGATCATAACATAACTGCCGTGGGCCAAGTGGACTTTCCCCTTAGGTAATAATCTAATTTGATGGCTCTGGTCGTTGTGCTGCCGTAATGAAACTTATTTTTGGCAATTTATTAAAATAAACTTCTTCCGCTCTTCGTAGCACCCCAGTCATCAGTTCTGCAGATTACTCATTTAGTTAATGAGAGTTGGAGGAAATATTTTACAGTCACATAAGTGTCACCCAGGGAGCACTTAAAGGCCCTGGCTGCTGTGTGGCTGGCACTGGGACAGCCACTTGGATAGCTCTGAATTGTCTCCATTCTCTGAGTGGAGAGCTGCGCTTTGATACACGGTGTAGTTGTCACCCATCATGCTTAAATAATGCAATATAACACCTCCATGCATGTATTAATGCAGCCTCCAGCATAGAGCACATGCGTTTTTTCCTGTCAGTCTGTTTATGTTGTTCCATTAAGTCAATTGCATGTGGAAACTATATTTTTTGCATCATATTTTATAACATTATAGTGTGCTGTCCATTTTTGAACGCCCAAATTTTCAGCTTTAACACCATATGCTCCAATGATACCATAAGACAGAGGGAAATTCATATTGTAGCCTTTGAAACCAGGGCAGTAAGAGGGGATAAATAATCGAGCTTCATGTTCTCATGGCCTGACATGGGACTCCTAACAAACTTAAATGCAAACATTATTAGTGTTATCTGAGTATTATTCTCTGACTCTAAGTTAATCTGTTGATCCCGCAAAGAAAGCCCATTTACTGCGTATGTGCCAAGTGAAGAGGTCGTCTCCCTTTGCTCCGGTCAGTTCATGCAGAAGCCTGCGGGGCCAGCGTGGGCCCCCAGATGCCACGGGACTGGCAAGTGTTCAAGACCGCCCGTCATGGTTGTTTAGGGAACCGCAGAGGAAATTAAACAATGTATGCTGCGGCGAAGTGCTCATGCCTTGGGCATGTTATTGTGAGGGGGCTAAGAAAACAAGTCTTTATTTACTGGTTTAGTCCGGACCAGAGGGCGCCGCCGGACTGTAGATCTTGCTGCATGAGGTCTAAATCACAGCCGCGACTCCTGTATTGAACATGATCATCTGTCTGTGTGTTGCTTGATGGCCAGTTGGTTGACCCTCAGTAGTCTGTGTGTGTGTGTGCATTTGTGTGTGTGTGAGCGTGTGCGTGCGTGTGTGTGCGTGTGTGTGTGTGTGTGTGTGTGTGTGTGTGTGTGTGTGTGTGTGTGAGTGAGTGATCCAGGATGGGGTTTGGCCGGGATTTGCGGAATT
>OMLF01014563.1:2504-34700 GCA_900302615.1 Holocentrus rufus
CCCTCATGTCCCAGCCGCTGCTCCGCAAGCCCCCCCCAGAGCAGACACGCAGCAGCAGCCTGGGCAGCAACCAGAGCCGCGCCTCGTCCAGACGGCTGCGATCGCCCTCCAACGAGTCAGCGCACCGGGAAGACCCCCAGGGGCCGCGCTCCCACCGGGGCAGGCTGCAGGGCGCCAACTCCCGGGACAGAGACCGCGAGAGAGAACGAGAGAGGGAGAGGGAAAGAGAGAGGGAACGAGAGAGAGACAGGCCGGTGGTGGCTGAACCGCCAGGAGCAGAGAGGAAGTCCAGGATCGACCAGCTGAGGAGAGGAGAGCCCAGCCGCAGCACCTCATCAGGTAGAGACACACACACACACACACACATACCATGGCATAATGCTGAATGTATAGTTGAAAATCTAAACTTCTGTAACATCAAGAGCTACCTCAAAAAATGTGACGTTCCAGCTTACACAGACATAATTTGGGATTAGTTAACAGTGTGCACATAGTTTACAGGAACACAAATGCATCACAGGTTTGATCCCACTGCAGCTTGTGGAACTAAACTGACATTCTTGTCTCATCCTCTCCTGCAGACCGACAGGACTCACGCAGCCACAGCTCCAGGCGCAGCTCCCCTGACTCTGAGAGGCAGGCCAGGTCCCGGTCCCGCGCCGGCTCCTACGACAGTCGAGAGCGGGAGAGAGACCGGGAGCAGTTTGAGCGGGAGCGGGACAGGAAGGACCTCCGGCCTCAGCCGCAGCAGCAGCCTCTGCTCCTCCAACAGCCCCCACAGCAGCAGAGAGACTGGGAGCCCGAGCCCAGGGACTGGCCGGCCCGGGGACGCGAACCTCTACTGATGCGCCCCGGCCGCGAACCTCTCCTGAGGGAGCGGGACATGAGGGACAGGGAACGCTTGCTCCCCGAGGGGCTCATCCAGCAGCACGAACGGGAGCGGGAGAGGGAGCGGGAGAGGGAGCGAGACAGCAGAGGAGACAGAGGTGGGGACCGCGGGGACCGAGAGAGGGAGAGGATGATGATGATGGACCTGCCACCCCACGGGGACCCCAGGGCTCCGGGCCGAGGGGACCTGAGGGGAGACTTGAGAGGAGACCTGCGAGGGGACATGATGCTGAGGCAGGACCGGGGCGACTACGAGCCCCTGCTGCCAAGAGAAGCCTTTGGCCTGGAGCCTGAAAAGCCCAGCAACAGTCACCACCTAATGGGAGAGCAACGGGAGCTGGAGAAGGCAGACAGCATGGACGGTAAGACGATGGACACATTTTTTTTAAATTCCATATTATTACGTGGTACAAATGAGGTGGGGATGTTGATTCTGAGGGATTAAAAGCAAACACAACAAATTCTCATGTTTCATATAATCTCTTTGTGCACAGGGGAGGATGATGTGAAGGATGATGATGGCCGGTCAGTGGCATCTGGAGGAGAGGAGTACGAACCAATCAGTGATGATGAGCTGGATGAGATCCTGGCTGACAGCCAGAAGAAAGAGGATCAGCAGGATGATGAGAAAATTACAGGTAAAAATAAATGTGTTTACCTTTGGGAAATTGCATGTAAATGAATCAGAAATTTTGTCAATTAAGATTGAAAGACAGTGGGAATACTGTGACTTTATTCCCAACATTTCTAACCCCTGTAGCTCTTTATCTCATATATCTGATGAAAGAATTATGTTAGGTTTTAAAAAGAGATGTCTGACTTTGATAGAAATCTGTGAAGTTCTTTTCTCTCATGTCATTTTCTGAGAGTAGGCGTCATTTTTCGTGGTAGATCTCATTTTGGCAGGAAAGTCTTCACTTATTCTGTGACCATCTGTTGGCAGGTCCTCTGGATGTGATTGATGTGGATTGGTCCAGCCTGATGCCCAAACAGAAGCAGGAGGCGCGGGCTGCGGGGGCAGCGCTGCTCCGGTTCACCCCGGGGGCCGTGCTCCTTAGGGCGGGTGTCTCCAAGCGACTGGCTGGGCCTGAGCTGCTGGAGCAGGTCAGAGAGGTGTGCAAGACCGAGCTGGATGACCCCAAAGGTGAGAGCATTGACTTTCTCCAACAACGGAATTAGAACAATTTTTTCCAATATAATGATGAAATGCAGTAATTCAAAAGATGCAGTAATATGATTTTGTTGGACGAACCCTAAATAATAATCATGATCACATTTCCCGGCATAATTAGTGGGATTATTCTTATAGTGATTGTTGGCAGCTTCTGTTCTCCTGTATGCTGTTAGCAGCTATTTTGTGTTTGTGTAAGCCTCTGCTCCGACTGATGAGTCACATTTTTCGTCATCCTGTCCGCTCTGTCCTGCCAGATGCTGAGAAGCTGTTTGAGCATGACCTGGGAGCTCTGAACATGGCGGCGCTGAACAGACGAATGGAGAGAGCGGGTCTCCTTAGCAACCTGGGGCCGTGCTGCAAGGCCCTGTGCGCCCGCAGGGACTTCGCCATCCGTCGGCAGCTGCTCAAAAATGAGAAGGTGGATGTCATCCCCTCATTCTTTAAATAACAGACCTCAGTGAACTCAGAGGCTGCACTCAGTTACCTTTTCACCAGAGTACAGACTTTCTCAGGAAGATGACTTGAGTATACTGGGCTGTTAAATGGAACTGATGATAGAAATGTGTTTGAAACTTGTGTTTCCTTCTGCTGTTCCCCAGGGCCTGATGAAGCAGATGTACCCCACCACCCCTGTGGTGGACAATGAGCTGCTGCAGATGAGCATGCGTCTCTTCAGAAGGACGGTGGCGGGCCAGGAGAGGCCTGACAGTGTGTCCGGGTCAGCAGCTGAAGTAGCTGCGCCCGGCAGTAGTAAGCCCAGCACAGCTCAGCCTGAGGTGTGTGTGTCCTGAGAAAAATGGGCTTAGTGAGTAAAACGCATGAAAGTGAAAGCTAAGCCTTTACTCCTTTTAATCCCCCTGACTCTGTCCCCTTTCCTTACATAGCCTTTTTTTTTTTAAATCATCAGGAGGGAAAAAGCAAAACAAAGCAAAATTCTGAATCTTTGTCAGTCATGCTTAACATTTTGGATGATTGATCAGCAAATGCTGTGCCATAGACTACTGGACATGCTAGCCTATGGAAGTGTGTAGACGCCTTGTACGTTGAACTAAACGAAACATGTACAGGAGAGACATAAAACACGCTGAAATGACTCATGTTTTTTGTTGGATCATATTTTAGAGCTGCTTTTAAGTTGTCACTCCCCCCTACTTAACAAAGTCAAAATGTCTCTATGTTTTGTTTTCTTATGTTGTGCATTGGTCACTAAAACTGTGCATTAAAATGGTTAGATGTTGATTTTTGTAATGGGTCTTTGCTTTGTATGAAAGTACTGTTCAGCCTTCAAATAATGTCACACTTGATGTCTTTATTATTTGTGTTTACATCATATCCAAAAAAAATATCTACACCAAATCTACAGCCTTTGTTACACTGAAGTTACTGACCAACAGCACTGAAATCCTGCAGGGACTTGAATGAATGTTTCTCATGAACAAGCACTGCCAAACTATTCCTCCCTTGAATGTAATTTGTTACAACTGTTAGTCTGTGGAAACATTCTTGCGAACTGCTCTTTGCTTGATGGATTTGTTTTTGAATGGTTTGGCAATGTCTCCCTGAAATGAACTGAAATGACTGCACAGCACACTAAAGACTGCAGAGTACCAGAGCTCCAACACTGCCATGTGGAATACCCCGTCCTTTACACGCACCAGCCCAGCCCACTCCCTCCAACAAAAAAAAAAACAAAACAAAAAAAAAAAGAAAGAAAGAAACTAAAAAGAACTGAAACTGTCCCAAATGAAATGTCCACATAGGAAAGACTGCTTAGACAACATGACTGAAAACAGAATTAGTTTGAACTTTCAGATCTCTCGTGTTATTCAGTACGTGTCACAATTTAAAGACTTGTGCAGGTGGAGGAACCTGAACCTCTGTGGGACGTGGCTGTACCAAAGCAAGTGACACTTTGTAAGAGCAGGTTTTGCATGCTGAGTGTGCTGGAAAAGACAAAAGACGGGACAGACTTAACTTCAGTACTCCATTAAACAGCCCAATGCACAGAATTAGGGTGGAAAGAGGTAATAATCTCAACGGGAGACAACGACCCACCTACTACTGTCCATGCAACTGTGACTTGAAGTGACATTACAGACATTAAGATATTGGGCTCTGATGTTACAGCCCTCAGTCCTCAACACCAACTTATGGTGTTGGAGAATTCATGCCTCTTATGTAAATGTTTCTTTTGTATTACATTCAAGGTGAATTGATTAGAGTAAAGAACTTTGGTGCTACACCATATTTTTTTTTACTTTCAAATAAATGTAAAGTGACATTTCTATATTGTTATGAACTTTACCAAAATAAGGACAACTGTGGAGGCCTAAAAGAATTATAATGCTGATTTGTCCTTAAAAAGATGTTGGATTATCATTATTACACCACAACTATGCAGCCACTAGAAGTAATATTTAGATTAATATGGTAAGTTTTCCCTTGGATTTGGCATATTGCATGCCATGATTCTCCATGCCTTAGTACCACATTAGGGCTACACACATTAAGAGAAGAATCCTGTGGAGAAAATGAGGTGGTAAGTTCAGGAAATCTTGCAAACATTGAAAAATGTTCCAATTTATATTTGTCTGAACGTAGATAAGTCTCGTTGTCTGTACTGTCAGTAGATCATTTAAAAAACAAATGGATCGTAAAATGATTGGCCTCTGGAAATTATTTTCCTGGTTTGATATCGGTTCTTCATTGTCTATTTAAGACAGAAAATCTGCAGTTTGAGATAGATTTGCAGCGAAAACAGTACATGTGGTTCAGAATGAGGAGACCAACTGTCATAGCTGATCGACATTCTCATCCGATTCACGTTATTTTGAATTTTACCACTATGGAAAAAAATTTACATGACTGCGAAGAGAATGTACCGTGTTCAATGACTTATTTTTTTTCACAAAAATTATACAATAACTGATCCTCGTATATTTTGGGATAAAGGGTGTAATAAATATCATGAAGGAGTTTAATTCAAAAGCAAATTTATGCTATGTTGCAAATGTCTTCAGTCTTGTTTATAACTTGTTCAAAAGTCTTATAGAAACAGTGTCATTGAGGAAATCGGGTAAAAAAAAACAATCAAATTTTCAGTAGTTAGCGGGTGTTTCCCTCTAGGAACCATCAAACCTCCATTTGTTGTTGGCGGACAGTATATAAAACGGACCGGGATCCTTTACCCACGATTCTTTGCAGCAATTTCTTCCTTCCAACTTCCGCTTCAGCTGCAAGCCGAAGTGAGTAATTTTTCGTAGAATATTTTTTCACAATCTAGCACCATCCTACATTATAAACGCCTTAAACGAGCACAAAATTTATGTAAATACTAACAGCAGTGTTATATTGTCCCTCGAATGAGGTTTTTGAAGTGGATGAACATTTGTAACGACAATTAAAAGCGACGAGTGGTTACGGTCGAATTTACTTAGCTTGAATGACTTGAGACAGCGGACTTGCTTAGCGACGGTGTGCTCATTTTTCAGGAAAGGTTCATTCTAAATTCTGGTGTAATTTGTAATATGTATCGCATATGTTTGTGTTACATTAATGTTTCCGTACTGTTTATCATAGCTAGCAGTTAGCAGGTTAGCTTTGAGTAACTTGACCAGCATAGTCTCTGGCTATGTGTTACTACGTAAACGTCAGGTTGTAGATAGTCTGCAATACTGAGTCTTATTTGCTGAAAGGTAAACTTCGAAATGAATGAATGTAGGTTTCGTTCCCAGTCAGTCTGTCATCGCTAATTTCTTTGTGACAACAGCTTGTGTGCTCAAACAATATTTGTATTTATTTTAGATGGCCCCTACTAAGAAAGGAGAGAAGAAAAAGGGGCGCTCAGCCATCAACGAGGTGGTGACCAGAGAGTACACCATCAACATCCACAAGCGCATCCATGGAGTGTGAGTACTGCATGTAAACAACATGCTTAGAGACCCTAACAGCACTTGAACTGATTAGGGGATGTTATCAGTCTGACACAGTTGTTTTCCTATGTCAAGTGTCCATAAACTGATATTGAGTTATGAATTTTAGCTATTAAGCACTTGTATATTGAACATACATTTACATCATAATGTAAGACATCAGTGCTTCAGTGACATGATTGTAGTTGGGGTTTGTTTGCTTTGTTTAAGGGGAAGCCACTATTTAACACTGGCCACGGAAATGTGAAGAGTGCCTGCATGACATGAGGAAACTAACTTCTTATGCTTGAGTGTGCGGTGGACAAAAATGGGTTTTAGTCACTGCATTTGTGATATGACTCGCAGCATTTTTAAATCCAAACTCTTAATATTAAATCTGGTTTGAAACACTTTGATCATTAATTGAAGATATTACCACACTGGGGTCTTGTAATCACCATTTTCAAACCCCATACAAAAAAGGTTTTGAGAATTTCTCAAAGTATGGTAAATCATATGGCATGCTGTCAAAGTCGCTCTGTTTTGTCTGTATAGTGCAACTTTTCATATTTCCTATCATGAAGTACTCTGTATTTCTCTAATGTATTGAACCTTTTCCTATGTTAGTCAGGGAGTGTGTGAACTGAGCTGTATTTTGATGCATGAACTGCTTCTGCTCCCTACAGGGGTTTCAAGAGGCGAGCACCTCGCGCCATCAATGAGATCCGCAAGTTCGCCATGAAAGAAATGGGAACTCCCGACGTCCGCATTGACACTCGCCTCAACAAGGCTGTGTGGAGCAAGGGCGTGAGGTGAGGACACACAATACACTGCTGAATGCCCTCATGTCAGAGTGGAGCTGTCATTTCCAAAATGAAATGCACCCTGTAAGCTTATTTATAAGAGGTCGGTATGTTGGGGGATGATTTCATACTGAAGCAAATATTGATTACTCTTCACACATTGTGCTTTTGAACAGTGAAGGTGAATTAAAAAGGCATTCTTGAGTCACAAATCCTTGACTTTTTGCGCAGAACATTATTAGCATCGTAGAGGAGTCTCAAGGAGCTCAAACGGAACTTGGCTCTCTTTGATTGCCTTTAGACCTTTCATTTTGATTTCTGACATAAGGGAAAAAAATACCAACTATGATTTTAGCCTCTGTATTTTATATGCACTTGGGCAGTGTGTCTTAAATCAGTTCATATCTATGGTATACTTTGATGGTTGCTGTTGTGCTTAAACAAATTGTTGAGAATGCAAAACAAGCTAAATGTGTGAACTTGAAATGCATGTTATTGTTTGCTTTTTAGTAGTAATAATGAAGTTGTTGTTTTTTTTTACCAACATTATCTACACTCTTGAACTATGTTTGATTCTACTCCTTGTGAGGTTTGGATCCACTGGAACTCACTGCATATCTGTTGGCTATTATAACAGCTGGGACACACACACACTGAGACTGGACTAGGTAAAGTTACTGACCGTCATGCTGTTGTTTGCTGTGCAGGAACGTGCCATACAGGATTCGTGTGCGTCTGTCCAGGAAGCGTAATGAGGACGAGGACTCTCCTAACAAACTGTACACCCTGGTCACGTATGTCCCTGTCACAACATGCAAAGGTGAATATGCAGCAGACAGACTGAACCATTCAACTATTACTGAAGCAATGAAGAGATGTTACTTAATATTATCTTCCCTTTTCCCCAACAGGACTCCAGACAGTCAATGTGGATGAAAACTAAGTTTGTCTTCTCTGCAAGTGGAATAAATGTATAAAAAGGAGCTCCTGTCTTGTCTCTTTATTCCTGTTTTTGCACTCATCTGATGTTTTAATTGGTTGTTTCTTGAATTCAGGGTTTACTGTTTTATAGCGGAACTGCATATGTGGAAATTTCCCACTTTGCACAACAAAATGAGAATTATATTAAAGGTAGTTCAGTTTTCTTTGGTTTATAGGAGCATGCTTGCTAGTAGGCGCTGCAGGTGTAATTTTCCACTGCTCTTATTCCACTTTTATTGTGTATGATAGCAGACAGTCTCTTTCACAGCAAGGAGAGGCTATGCTTCTGTTTGCAGGAATGTTTAGTTCAACAGCAATAGTCCTGCCAGTGGCACTTTGCTTACATCTGGTATGCGTGGCAACATAAAATAGTTGTTTTACAGTATAAACCGATGGCCAGCAAAGCTTTGAACTATTATTTTCAGACCACGGCAGCATTCAGGTTGTAGCATTTAGTAATGTAGTTGATCCTCTCACCCACAGTAAATACTATATGAGAACAGATTAGGGGTTCAGACAGGACCAGTTTGGGTATTACTGGCATTCAAACATTGGGGTTTTGGAGTGGTGGTGTGCCTTTTTCACTCCCTACCTAAAATCCACCCCCCTTCGCAAATATCTAAATAATGGTATTATCTAAAAGAAATAGTTAAGTTCAATTTCATGTCACAGAGGCGATGGCTAACAAAATTATAGATCAAACACAGTTAACCAACAGAATATCACAAAATATTTTCAATGGCCTGAACTCTTTGACCATGCAAAATGTAAAAATTAATGTAGGCCTGATTTTAAAATGTTTTGGAGACACATGGTGACCTCTGGTCTTAACCTCTCAGAGTACTGCACTTGGTTCCACATCCCATATCTCCTTTTTAATGGAAGGTATCAAAGACAAAATTTACATACAAGATCTCTAGTCAATGTCCTTCACATCATTTGACCAAGAAAATCAGAGGGAATTTTGGGCAGGAAGTAAAATTATGAGTCACAGAAAGTTAAACTACACTTTCCCCTGATTGCTCTTCAGGTACCATTCTGATTTTCAGGATTTCATTACTGATATGTAATTACATGTACCGGTGCGTTGTTGCGATACCACCGCTAGGGGGCGACAGCGGTTTGTTTTGTAGCTGGTAGCAGCATGGTTTTGAGGAGGACGTAAATGGACGCAGGCTAGAAGCTACAATCATGGCATCATCAAATATGTTACTTAGAGTTTGTGCAGCTGCGTTGTAGCTGTCGTTAAACAAGAAGGTAAGATACCAGACTGCTCCATTGCTCTGCCAGCTTCAACGGACTGAATTCAACTAACTGAGACAAGCTAGCTTCACTTGGCTAAAGTTGGCTACATCACCACCAGGGACAGGTGTGGCTAGCTATGCTAATAACATGTTAGGGAATGGGAGGCTAACTGACCGTTTAGCTTCAGTGCCAGTAATTTGACATTAGCCAGTTGACTAGTTTGATAACCGTTGCTACCCACGTGAAATAAACTGAAACCACAACTGGCAACGTTACTATCTATTACTAGCCTTGGGCTAGCTAAGTTATAGCTACCTGGTACGCGACCATTAACGTTAAACATGTACAGCTTCATAGATGCCGTTAGCTAGTTTATATGACGCAAACGTAAGCTAATTTGTTCCATTATAACACTGAAGAGCCATCTTAGCTACACAGCCAGGTCGCCTAAACAGATCTCTAAGTTTGTAAGCCAGCTAGCTAATAACGTAAGGCTGCTATCCAAGTGAGCAGATGCTGCTTTTTATTAGTCAATGGATGTAGCTCCAGTTAGCCGTCTGTGTTTCTAGGTGGGAGCTGCTTAGTGTTTCAATGGCCGTCGGGTGATGTCTAAAACTATGCGGCACCACTGGCTGCTCCTCGGGGCTTGCGGCTGGGTGCTGCTCATCCTCATGTTTGCCAGCAAATTCATCAACTTCAGAGCTGTAGATGGTAAGCTTGTGCACCTCACGTTTGCTGTTGCTCGTGATGATAGCTACAATAAAATACTGACAGGGGAACTGTGATCGTCTGACTGTAATATGTATTTTCCTCAGATTATGGAGAGAGAGCTGGAGCACAAACCTGGACAGAGCCAGGCACCAAGGTGGTCAAGCCCAATCCTGAGTCCAACCCAGAGAAACCGGCTCCAAAGGCAACAGATGTGGTAATACCTAAATCACAAAGCTTACACCAGCACTGGCTTGATTTGAGAATAAATAGACTTTATTTTAATGCCTCAGTGAACATCAGGCGGCCTGTTAACAATTGGCTTGTATGTGTGTGTCTCAGCCCTCAGTAGTACCCTCTGTGGCAGACTGGCAGTCTGTGGTGGAGAAGCGAATCGAGCTGCTCTCAAGCATGTGTAAGAACGACACCCTCAGGAACCTCACTCACGTCTCCATCAGCAAGTTCACCCTGGACCGCATCTTTGTCTGCGACAAACACAAGATCTTGTTCTGCCAAACGCCTAAAGTGGGCAACACACAATGGAAAAAGGTCCTCATTGTGCTCAATGGTAAGTGGGGGCTGGATGGACGCATTAACATGGACATTAGATGATTGGCTTAATGATGATAAGAAATGACTGACCAAACTCCAATTGTGACCTTGTATGTTCTCTGGAATGCCTCATCCATTTTAGACACTCCTCCTTATACAACTCTGTGTATGGAAAAAAAATCATGTGATTTGTTTAAAATTTTGTTTGTGGGTTTTCCTGTTTTTTATTTTAGTTTTTGTTCTTATAATATCTTTGCCCACAAAGTTGATGAAGTTAAACAAAAGATAAACCAATATTTGTGACTAATATGAAAAAAATTTATTTTGATCCTGTACATCTCAAAAAGCAGAGAATGACACTAACACTGCCATGAATGGTTTACCACCCATGATAAAAATGTCAATGCCGAAATGCCATGAGAATGTATTTTGTGGCATTTGAGTGTTTCTTTAAAATACCGCAGCCTGGGTTTCTGTTCTGATGTGTAACTTATCTGTTTTAGGAGCGTTCCCCACAGTGGAGGAGATCCCAGAGAACCTGGTCCATGACCACGAGAAGAACGGCCTGCCTCGCCTCTCATCATTCAGTCCGCAGGAAGTCACTGAAAGGTCAGTTTTGGGTTGATCCCCAGTTTGGCCAATCTGCCCCATGATCCTTGAGAAAGATCCTTAAATCCTTAAAGCTCTAGGGTGCAGACTAAGAAATACTAATAATACAAATAATTGATCTTTTACCTTGTATCCCAACCAGATGGAAAAAGAGAATTTCCATATTTTTTGCTGAATAAAGTACATGAAAAATACAACAAATGCAACTTTAAGAAGAAACTAAGATAAATATGCCAGCACTTCCATCCAGTAAAGAATTTAATTTAACCTTTCATAATTGCTGTGGCTGTACTCATGAACTCTTATGTCCCCGAACAGATTAAACACATACTTTAAATTCTTCATCGTGAGAGACCCCTTTGAGCGGCTGATCTCTGCCTTCAAAGACAAGTTTGTGAAGAACCCGCGCTTCGAGCCTTGGTACAAGCACGACATCGCCCCAGCCATCATCCGCAAGTACCGCAAGAGCCACCGAGACAGCGACCACGCCGGCGCGGGCCTGCGCTTCGAGGACTTCGTCCGCTACCTGGGCGACGCGGAGGGGCGGCGGCACATGGACCGGCAGTTCGGCGAGCACATCATCCACTGGGTGACGTACGCCGAGCTGTGCGCGCCGTGCGAAATCCACTACAGTGTGGTGGGCCACCACGAGACTCTGGAGCAGGACGCCCCGCACATCCTCAAGGCGGCGGGCATCGACCGGCTGGTGTCCTACCCCGCCATCCCTCCAGGCATCACCCGCTACAACCGGACCAAGGTGGAGCTCTACTTCTCAGGCATCAGCAAGCGGGACATCAGGCGTCTGTACGCGCGCTACCAGGGCGACTTCCGCCTCTTCGGCTACCCGAGCCCAGACTTTCTACTAAACTAAACAAGGAACGCCGACTAAAAGACTTTTTTTTTTCCATATCAGATCTCTAACATGCATCTTCGTCGGCGTTTGGTTTCCTGAGACGAAGGTGTATTGTAGCTGATTGTGTGCCATAGGACAGTGAACCCTACACATTTCCAACCAGGCAGACGTACAAAGCTGGTTTGCAGTAGTTGTGCGCTGTAACCTCTGTTGTCTAATTTAGTCTCCCGTGTTGGAGTTACTGACCGGTTCTGGCTATGTTGGAAGTATTAGCAGCAACCGGGAAAGTGCTGCGTAATCTTATTTAACAATCCGTTATTATTAAGATGTTTTTACAGGGTGGGGTTGTTTTGGGGTATTTGAATTGATCGTGATATAATAAAGCAAGGAGAGGCAGGAAGAGTCTGGATTTGACTGCTTGTATTTGGTCTCCAGGCAGATTGTTGGAAATAAGAAGTAGGTCAAACAGATTAACCTGTAAAGCGACCGGAGAGGTTAAAATGGGGAATAAAAACTCTCGCTCATGTATGTTTATGCTTGAATTGTCCTCGCATGGCAGAGATTTGTACTCCTGTCATGCAGCGGATGCAGGCCTGTTACCCTGTAATGTAGCTACTATATTGCACTGTATGGATCATCAGTTCCAATGTACCGTCCTGTCGAGGAGAAGTTATGGACAATGCCTTGTGTTTTGACACGTCGTGTGTCTTTTTTTTCTGTGAGGCCAGAGGTAGGTAAAGACAGTCTCTATCAGGGTTGCCAGATTTTTTAGCAAGGAGGGTCGGGAAAAAGTACATAATACGGATTGAGTGCAAAACTAGACATTGATATTTTTTGATGTAACAAAATATTTTACTCTTTGTCATCATTACTTGCTTCGTACAAGGCCTATTAATGTCTTGTAAGAAGCAAAATCACTCCTCAGATTTGAAAAAGTCAAAGCAGAATATATAAGGAGGGCCAAGAATATTGTTGCGGGACAAATTTTCCCCTCAAAGCCCGGGCAGCCCTGATCTACACTGTAGCTGTTGTTGAAGAAGACCTGCCTTTCTGTTACAATGGTCAGAAGGAAGCAGCTGCTTTTGACTTGTAAACACTCAAGGTACACTGGCTGAAGGAACTTCGCACTGAACCTGAAAGGTCATATTTTTATCCTCATTATCAGAAATGTACTGTGTAAATGTTCTTAACATTACCTTGTAACCCAACATGTTTGTACAACATGTTTATAATATGGAACATTAACCTGCTGACTAGTCAGACAAACCGTGTCTGAGCCGTAAGACACATCTGCCTCCCAGCATCCTCCTGCTGACCTTTTGGACAGGCAGTGGTAAGGACAGCACTAGCAAGTAATAAAGTTGTATTTAAAACAAAAGCACTCTTGTTTTCTTTCACATCAGTGATGATGGCCGTCAGCTTGCATGTCACTTTACAACATCTTTCTTTCTTGCCAGAAAGAAAATTCTGCAGAATTTACTGCCCAAAATAAGTTTTCAAGGAACCTGTCAAATTTTTTGTCTGTTTAATTTACTGGGAATTGTTTCAGTCCATGTGAAAAGTCTTTTCACTCGGTGGATTGATGTTTTCAGATGATGGAGAATTTGTTAGCGCTGTTACTGCAAGTCAGTTCAGCTACAAGCCATTCCTCTGGAAGGTTGCATGCAGTACATACTAAACCATCTCTAATTTTTCTTTTTATAAAACAGCTTATTTATATCAGTAACCAAAACATGGGTGGACGTTTCCGGGAGGATTGAGATGTTATTTATCACTGTCTCTGTCTACAAACTGGTGGGTTCTAACTACTACAAGAGTCTATGCATAGATTTAAATTTATATAGGCTCCTGCAGTAACAACAACTATCCACAGGGTGGCAGTAAAACATCTAAAATTGGCCTCCTTGGTCTAACAAAGTGCAAACCTTGTTTAATCCCGTTAATTATCATTCGCTAGTGATTGATGAACTAATATTTGAACCACATGAATACAGGCAAATCATTGACTTAATGCAGTAATCCAACGCCAAACATTTCAAGTTTGCAGGGGTGGAACAGGATCAGTGTCATCTGAATGGCTTTTCCTCATGGCAGGACGTGTTTAAGTGGCTTCACTGTTCTTATTAGGTCAAAGTGTCAAGTTAAGTGTGGCGTTAAGTGGCCTAAGTCAAGCATGAGTGTGTATGTGTGTCTACACTGCTGGGCTGGTCCTCTCTTCCTGTCTGACTGGTTCAGCCTGCTGTGTCACGATAATATTGAGCTGGCGTTTGTTTAACATACATTGTCTTTGTTTGAACTTGTCACGTTGGAGTTATGATAAGTAACTGAAACCCTGCAGTTGATTGAAGGGCTTGTCATGTCATTTGTTCTTGGCAGTGGAGTTGTTTGTGTACACATTCAGATATTGCTTCCTGATTCAGTATAAATACTAAACAGTCTGGGTTCTAAATACTGGGCAGTATTTGTTCATTATCAAAAAATCTCAGTTTTATTTAACTTATAAAAGCTGATACTGCTTATTATACAAGTGTGTAAGAACCTAAAGCATGGACACATAAATTGGTAACTGTGTTTATCCTCCACTACATTGTTACTGGGGGGTTTTGGGACTACAGTCCCACTGAGAGCCCTTTTGGATGACTTGACAGAGGTTTGAAGAGGCACTATAGCTGGGCAAACTGCTGACAAGCCATCAACAGTTCATTATATATGAACCTTAGTTGCTGCTGTGGGAAGCTTTGGTTGCACTTCAGGCAGGATACAGGCATTGATCCAGCTTCATATGATGTAGCAAGGAGGCACACTGAGAGCCTGCAAAATAATGCTGACCATTTACAAAAACACCTCCAACAAAAAGGTAATTACCAATTTTACATTTGTTTTCAATTACATTAGACCACATACCCCTATTAGATTTTTGCTGTGAGAAATTAATCCTGAATGGTACGCTCTCTGATCATAATAGTCTACATTATACAGTCTTTAGTCATCCTGAAATTAAATTATTCATCAAACATTCATCATTTTACTGGGGGAGCCCCCTGGAATCCCATTAGGATCCTCTGCTGGTCCCTGCACCCCACTTTGGGAACCACCGCACTACCATGCACAGCCTCACTCCTGAGATTGCTCACTTGCCACACCCATGATTACCAATATTGACACTGATGTCTCACATGCGCATGTCCGTAAGGATGCTGCGATGGGGGGTCCGCTCACCTCTCGTCTGTCCACATTTATCTCCTGTCTGGGCCAATATTTTCTGAAATCTTTTATATCCACACATTCAGGCTTTTATAAATAAGCGACAAGGTGAGTCAGTGAGGCATAACCCCGTAAATCTCATCTCAATGCCCATGCTTGATGTGTTGAGGCCCAGCCCTTTTCTTTCTGTGAATTAGCCGACCGGCTTCCTGTGTTTGTGCGGTTCTAATCTCAGCTGCGTCAAGCTTCACGGACACAGGCAGGACAAAACCGGATGTTATATGATTCGCTTTCAAAATAAAACGTCACTTGGGGGAATGTAAAATTTGATACTGGGTAGCAAAAATCAAATGAAATAAGTAGGTAAAAATTAAATAAGATCCTGTCTGGAAAACAGTTTGGTAAATGTGTGTTTTTGTGAATTTATAAGCCAATATGTTTTGCATTTTACAATTGAAGCACTGTTCTTTTCAGAAGCAATTTGCATAGACTGAGAAAGTATTTATCGTCTTGCTAAAGCACACGTTGGTACGACATAAGAAAGGGGAATATGGGGCCCTCCAATGACAGAATGGCTCTGTAACCATTGGCTGCTCTGCATCTGCATAAGCCTTAACCATGGCTGTTTACTGTGATTTACTGTATGTATTTACGGTGTACTATGAACTGTATTCACTGGGCAACAAAAGCTACAACTGTGTTTTAATTTACCACATATTACTCATTGGATGAGTTCTTTATTCATTTGTCTTGCAACGTTATTAAAACCAGGGGGAAATGCAACTTGTGTTGTAGCTTTGATGTAGAACGGATTTACCGGAAGTGTTATGCTATATTGCGGCTAGCTTGTCACTGGTCACACAAGCTGAGAGCGATAGAGCGAACAGGGAGCCTGCTGCCACCTCAACATGGAGTAGCGAGATCCCAGCATTAACGACCAAGGAGCGGATCCCACAAAGAGGAATACGCGGCGGCCTCTTTTCCCACTATCCTCCGAAGTGTCCGCAAATGCTACAGCGGCAAACATCGCCAGGAAACTCAAAGGAAAGACCGTTTTTTATTTGAAAGATGGCGAACGACTCTCCGGCTAAAAGTCTGGTAGACATAGACTTGGCTTCATTGCGGGTGAGTGCTGCCGGACCGAGGCTGTGTCTTTTTGTTGTTTTGAAAATATATTTTATTTCTTCCAGCTAAACAAAACACATATCCCATAACACGGCTAATACGACCAAGTTTGAACCTCTTCCCTGTGGTCCTCTGTTGTTATAACTGAAGTATTGAAAATGACCGTTGAGCCATAGCGAGGTGTTGCCAGTGTCTGGTTTTCCTTTGTTCGAGATGCATTTGGCATGTAGGGTAGATCAGGGCGCAACAGCTGGCTCAAAGTGGACACGGTTTTTGAGATAAATACATTAACATGGCTTTTTAATGCTTCTGAAAACTAAACCGTCTTTGTCTCTCTTGCTTTTCAGGATCCAGCGGGGATTTTTGAACTGGTAGAAGTGGTTGGAAATGGCACCTATGGACAAGTATACAAGGTTGGTTGGAGGCGCAGTGCATGGCCCTGTCCTGTTTTTACACTGTCTGGAGGCTGAGCACAGCCAATGTTTTTCTCCTAATCTACTGTAGCTCTAGGAACAATAGAATAGACAGTAAGCCTGCCATGTCTGTGTAAGCGTAGGTGCTGTGTAAGTTAATGGGAGCAGAGGGATCTAGTTTCTTGAGATAGCATGTTGCAATAGTTTGTTTTGGTGTCAATCCGAAGAGCCTTTTGTGAAGGCTGGTGTTATCATTAATTGTTCAGCTGGGAGGTGTGAGTAAAGCATGAATCAGTCAGTTTACAGCCCAACGCATCACCTGCCTTACGTCACACCCCTTGCTCAGAAGGTAGGAGAGGTGGGGAGGATGGATGGAGAAACCGTATCTGTCATCAGACAAATCCTCTTGGCTTTACTTCTCCGTGCGCAGGAACCGTGGACTTTTTGCACAATCACATTTCATATCCTGTCTGCATCAGGAGTTTTCCAGTCCAGTGGATGGGAATCCCACTCTGTGGGCCATCTGCTTCTTGGTGTCACATTTCCCTGTTGAAAATTAACATTGCGGCTGTTGAAAGACATTGCAAAGGAGGGAGAGAGACGAGAAGAAGTCAGATGTGCTCTTTCTCTGCGCGCTGGGAGGATATGGCCTTGGAGAGCCATCCGTCATTGTCCACCGTCCTTCTTGGTCCTCCTTGTGTTGTTTTTGCAGCTAGGTAGGCAGCGGAGGCCCTACCCTTTATGCTGCTGCACTCCATTTTGTTGCCCTCTGCTAGACTGTTAGATGACATCTAACCTACATGTTCAGCAGACAGCTAGTTTGCTAAGCACAGTGCAGGCTGGTAACAGGCTAGCAGCATCAGGCTAGCTGGAAAACATCAATTTGGATGCAGACTAAGCGGCTAGCTAAGCTGAGTATTTAATTCTGACAGCCTGCAGTGCTCCAGTGACCTGCATTCGATCCCCTAGTGCACTCAACGCCCAGGATCTCCCCCGCCTAGACTCACTGAGGAGACCCCATCTGTGAGCATGTGTGTCTGCTTATATGAGCACCAGACCTGAAACCAAGAGGCAGCGGTTTGACTTAAGGTGTGGACGGTGGTCTGTAGGAAACGCTTGCTTGCATGCTATCGTCCTACCAGATGGTTTTGAGCCGGGCCTACGGGACAGAGAATTACTGCTTCTCGCTCTTTTTTTTGTCCTTTTAATCTCTCGCTCTCCTCGCTGTCCATTGCTAATTCTATTTTCGAGTGCCACTGTGGGAGTGGAGCGGGTACGAGAAAAAGGCTGTCAGATTAGCCTACAGTTGACACAAAGACTTGCTTGTATTCGCCTGCACAAAATAGGCAAAATGGACGATACCGCTGTCATAGCTTAGTATAAAGCTTGATGCTATAGTTGGTGTGGTAGTCCTGTCGATCAGCTGTCGGTCAGTGCATTGACTGCGATGTTAGTGCTAGCTGAATGAGCATGTGCCCTGTGGGGTGAACGCAGTGGGGGGGGGTGGGGTGCTGCAACTGGTAAGAGAGCAGCTGTCCAGTTTCAGACAGAACCTGCCCACCACGCTCACAAAGCTGAGTTTGTCTCCTCTCCCTTTGGGTCTCGCTCGACCCGTCAGCCAGCCAGTCAGTCAGTTAGGTCCCACAGAAAGGAGGCGTTTGTCTGTTGGGTTTCAAAAACGCCAACGGACTGAATAATCAAGACGAAGGCCCCCCAGCTGAAAACGGGGTGGAGTTCCTTCTCCCTGTGAAGCCTTCTCTGCTTTGTCAAGCACTTGGTCACAGTTTGCTAGACCCTTTTTAAATAAGACAATGTGACCGAGGGTTTTTCCTTCTTGATTTGTAGTGACTCTTGATTCTTTTGGGACATTTCCCCTCGGCCTTTTCTTGTCATTGAAATAAGACCATAAGCTCCTGACCTTCGGAGGGATCGGTCCAAAGTTTTCAGTGCAAAAGTCATGAAATATCTCCGTATCTCTGCCAGGCGTTTGTTTTTGCCGTTGATGCTCTTACCAATAAACCTGTCATAATGTCATCATCAGTTACCCTAAATTGGGTCTCAGCCACTTGATAAATCTGCGCCTCCATCATTCAAGAAGACTCTTCTTTGAATTAGAGGATATTTGCTTTGGAAACCTGTCATGGACTGCTGCACAGAAAGCTTTTTGAGATCTTTTTGGCTCAGTACCCTCTGTTCAAGGAGAAAATACAGTTCTATTTTAAAAAGAAGTGCTCAGAGATGGTGTAATTGCGAAGACCCCCGCCTCTGGGATCCCACGCAGAACTGCCACCGCTGGCCTGGGATCAAATACCAGCAGGACCTCCTTGTATGCCTCCGCTATGATGCACTCCTTTCAGTTTTGCTTTTGATCGCAGGAAAATTTACAGCGCCTTCCTTTCACAAAACGTGCCATCGAGGTCTTTTTCATCAATTTGGTCAAAGATCGGCTGCTCCTCGGCTGACGGTTACTGCAGCTTTCTGAGGCCTGAAATGCTGTGTCAAGGTTTTGTAGCCATGCTGTGCTGCTGGCTCTCCAGCGGTGATCACTGGTCGTGGGAGCCAAGCCAAGAGGGCAGCCGTTGCCCCTGGAGACGTGCCAGATTACAGTCAACTCCAGAAAGCACAGCACAGCAGATCTTAACTAGCGTCCATAATGAAAATGACGTTATAGCTGAAAGGCCCTTTGTAAAATCACTTAATTTTGTTTGGACCCAATTGAAAAGAAGCATGGATCCATACACAGGACAGAACACACTCACATATCGAACAGCAATTTGAAAAGCACTGCAGTATAATGTTTTAGTTGGAAAAACTGGTTGTATAAAATTTGTTGTAACCTACACCTTTGTTTCCAACCACCATATTTGATTTCAAAGCAAAACAGCAAATGGTTTTAGGTTAGTGTGGTTACCGCAATTGGGTGTATGTTGCATCACGAATTAGTTCCTGATATCAATCTGTGTAGTTGAGTTCCTCACCTTTTGATAACAACGGCATAAAATCATACCATTAGAAAACAATTAGACACTGTTGTTAACATGTGGAAACAGGATGTTGCTCTATGTCAGTGCCTGGAGCATATTGGCCTTCACATATGAGCTAAATAATAACTCGTCATTGTTACCATCATGCTGCATTAGTCTGACTCTTTTACACATCACACAGTTGATCGTAAGTCATTCCTTAAAGTGAGGCATTCTTCTTCTCTGCACCCTTCAAAGCGCCGCTCTTACATCGAGATTTTCTCTCTCTCTCTTGCTCCCTCCCTTATTATCAGTTGGCGCCGAACCAGTTGGCTCCGTAGACCATCTCAGGTGCCTCGCTCTGGATATAGAGATTAAAAAAGAGAGAGAGAGAGAACGAGAGAAATGATAACATGGAAAAAAGACACAATTCCTCAAATTGTGTGTGGTATGCAGGAAAGATTCCCTCTGCTCTACAGAATGGCCATATATAGTCAGGCCTGAGGCACCAGAGCCCCTACTGACCTGCCTCCCCCGCCTGCTATGCATCCATGGTGTATGCCAAGGCTGTACCCGCTACTGCTTCCATACTGTCGCTCCACTCCGTCTCTTCTCATGCATGTGTCTTCGTCCGATGGTTGTAATCTATGGGGAGTTTACTGGATACAGTGGGCAGTGTTTGGTGCAGAGCCAAGGCTCCCTGACAATCACTAGCCGGGTCACATGGCTCAGCACTCAGTCTCAGTGAGCAGTGAGCGCTGACTCTGTCTAAGAACAAATTATAATGCGCATAGCCTGACACTGTGCAGGGAGTAGAGCTGGTAAAAGTATAGATTTTCTGATAAATCATGATCTTCATTATTTATTCCTGTGATCAATCTTAATCTCTGCCTTTTTCAGTGGATGGGTGAAGATTTTTGCTAAATGCTATTTGCAGGATGCCTATGTCCTGTACTGCTGCCTGCCAAACTACTAGCCTATATGGAGGCTCATTCGACCAAATGACATGTTTTGAATGAATGAACGAGCTATGGCAGACGCTCGCCACCTGAAGCCAGCGCCATCAAGCCGACAGAGGCAGATGTCTTGATGCATTTTGGATTTAAAAGCCACGATGGTAAAGAGGAGTTGGACAGAAGCAAAGCTACATGTAAGCTGCGAAACTGGCACTTGTAACTGAAATATCGCTAACTGAAGCAATGTGGGATTCAGGATCTTGTGAACTGGAATCAGATTGAAGACATAAATTAGTGCCAATACCCCGCCTTGACAGGGAGCGTTTGCAGTAAGCTAGAATTTGCTCTTATTCAACAGATGCAGCTGGCAAAAGATTTTTTGAATAAACGCGTACATCCAATCTGTCATGTAATCATGCTTGAATAGGCTTTTGGAATGTCTTTAAATCTTCCTAAGGACATGAAATGACTGGATGTTATAAAAAATAAAGACAAATGTCCCCCGCTGCACTAATTCAAGAGCGTCTGCCCATCCTCAGCTCTGGTCCTCGTTTCTCAGCACTGTCCTCCATCTTTTCCCTTTGTTGCCACCCCGCCCCAGGGGCAGCCTCGCCCCTGCCCTCAGGACATGAAGTTGCCTGGGACTCCGCGGGCACCTCGGGGAGCTAGCAATGCATGACGGGCACAAGTGGGAGGGAGGTGTCGCTGGGAAGGGAGTGGAACCTCTCGTGCAATCTGTTCAATGCCCACCGGTGCCATATGGTGCCAGGCTAGACTGGTGCTTTACCTCAGGGCAGTGGTTGTCAGCGAGTAGCGCCGATGTGCCTTGAATTTTTTTGTTCAAGCGTAAAGAAACGGCAGATTGTGGAGCGCCGAAGATGCTCGGTGCCACACCTTGGCGAGATGAGGCGGTGGATCAGGATGTTTTGTGGCCAGCCAACTGTTTTTACCGGTTTGGTCGCCCTGCTGCCTCCTCCACACGCCACCGCAAGGCACAACATCCTGGTCACAACAGATTGGTAAACCTTAGTCTGTGGCGTGCATTGAAAAATATGCTGTGAAAAGGTTTAGATCCTCTGTCTTCAGGATGAACCAGTTCACTGTTGATGAGTAAGCCTTGGCTGGAGGATGAGAAGGCAGACACAACTTGGACCAGGAATAATAATGATTAAATAAAACTTATCACAGGAAACCAAAGCTACATGGGATGATTACAAGCATATGGTCCTCATTTCCCCTAATTGGAAAGAGCTAGTAATATATTGGGTCTACAGAGAGCCGTGGAGCTGTTTCTCAGAGAAGAAGAGTCAGATGGGCTGAAAGCACTGTATTTAAAATTTTCACACTTCTGGTCAGTGTTTTTCATACTTCGTGGGCAGAACAGTGGGCTGTGTGTATAATTTAATGATTTTGTTTCCACAAGCAATAATTAAAGGATATTGGCATAAAAAGCGCATTAAAACAGTTTTGTTCCCCAAATTGAGATGAATTTCCTATTGATGATTATGATCCCAATGTCTCGCAAAATAATTATGATCATCTTGGCTGTAGCAGGAAGCAAACTTTTCTTGATGGCTGGTCTCATGCCATGTCTAGCCTAAGCTGGCTAGATTTGAAAATGCTATTTTTGTGTTCCATCCGCTCTACACCACATGAGCGTTCTCCCAGCATTTTCCAAAAGCCCACCGTCTGCTCTGAAACACCCCAAAACACTTAAAGTCCCGTATTGATACTAGACTACGGTCTAGATCACATGACAATCCAGACCGCCGTTTTTGGAGAGCGTTTTCGAAAAGCTCCTTTTTGCAGACGAAACGTAGATGGAAGGCCAAAACGGAGAAAAAAAACACGCCATTTCAAATTTACCCCACTTAATGTGGACATGACCATATTGGCATACCTCCAATATTCCCCAGCCACTTTGACTACTTTGCCAGCAAATTGAGTTTAATGAATTGGCAAAAACAAACAAGTAAAGACTGGGTGTTCACAGACAAATGGATCAAATGCAGTCGCTCGGCCTTACAGCAGTTGAGGTCTTGTCTCCACAGCTAATGAATGACTCCTCACATTGCGAAAGGTCCTGGGAGCCTGGGTGTTGATTGGCTATATGTCTCTTAGGTCAGGGTTTAGGGGTGTTGAATGTGTCACCCGCTCAGTAGTAGGGAGCCAGGGTCCCATCGCATGTCACACTCCCCCTCTTTATCCATTTATCCACAGTGTGTGAGCGTGCATGCCTGCAAGTACAGTCATTTGTGCTCTTTTTAAACAGTTGAAAAGGATTAGTGGTGTGAAACATTGCAACTGCAAGTTAAAGCAGTGAATATCAGACACACACCCGCGCGCACACACACACCGTCCCACTCTGCATCCTCCCCAGCTGACACAGTGTCCAGCTCTTTTGTTCGCTCTCCCCCACGCTGACCCTCTCCCTAATGGGTGTCACAAGACCCACCACGGCCCCTGGCTGGCCGCAGCGCCGCCCGAACAAAACATCTCTGTGTGTATGCTCGTGCGCGTGTGTGTGTGTGTGTGCACGCCTCTGTGTGTGTCTGCGCGCAGCTCATTGAGCCACCTCATTATCCGAGTGGTGTTGAGATGAGACACAAAAGCCCCGGCGGACGAGACAGTCTCTAGCCTGTCTCTCTCCGCTGCCTCTACTTGACAGCTCTCTTCTCTCCAGGATCACATTTCCCTTAGAAAGTTCTTGTGTTAACGTGTGAATAGCCCGGGACAAATCAGGCCTCACGTATAATGGCCGCACCTCGGTAATGGCCAGGTCCTATACAAGGATGCGTTTTTTTTTTTTTTTTTGCTTCACAGGAATAAATTCCTCTTTCTCAGTTTGTTCCTATTCACGCAAAATGCAGTTGGAGCCTTTTTCCAAAACAAAGCTAATCCTCTCTCTTGATTGTTTCGTCTTACTTTGATGACATCATACCAAAGCCGGGAATTGTTTGTAATTTACATTTCGCCAGGTGTCTGATGTTACTTTCCCACCTTGCATCATACAGGTGTTTCCCTTTTAAAATGAAGCCTTCTTTATTCCTGTTTAGTCATAAGGAAAGGCTCATTTAGGCATCTGGGACCCGTCAGAGCAGCGCACTGCTGCACTGTGATCAATAGTCGCTCGCTGTTATTGACCGGCCTCCCCTCTCAAGCAGCCTCAGCCCGGTTCTCCAGTCTTTTCTGACACCAAACACTCCAGTCATCTCCCGTCCCATCCACCCCCACTCTCTCTTTTCGTCTTCTTCTCCTGGGTTTCTTCCTCCTGCTATCTTATTCAGCCTTTCATGTGTGTGTGTACGCTCCTCCTGTTCGCTCTTTCTCCTGATCTCAAGTGCGTTGCGTCATCCCTCCCTTGCCCCAGCTTCTCTCCTCATCTCTCTCTCTCTCTCTCTCTATCCTTTCTACTCCTTCCTTTCTCATCTCCGTTCTCTCTCTCCCTCTCAGCCTCCATCTCTCCCTCTTTGCTCTCTCATCCTCCGCCTTCGCTACTTCCATCCTTTAGTTCTCTGGGGAGTGCTGTAGTGAAAGGAGCAGGGCCGAGGCTGCCTCTGTGTGTGTGTGTGTGTGTGAGTGTGTGTGAGAAGTGGGTCAGTGTGCTGGTATGCTGCAGCGGTATAAAGTGGCAGGGGCAAAGCTCATGGATGTCATGTGCTGCTGCTTACTGCTGATTGGTCATTTCTCTTCCCTGCACCAGTCTGGTGTGTTGCCGACGTGCAGGCGGTAGTGCATCCGTGTTCAAGTCATGAAACGGTCCCGTATTTGTGTTTTTGTGTCTGTCTGAAAGGTTGTGTGTGCTTTTAAAGTGATTCCCAAGCTAGACGGGGGGCTGCGACCTGCGCATTTATCACCCACCCACTCTCTCTGCCAGTTCAAATGTCACCTTAGATCTCCATCTGACCCCCCCGGGGGGTTCATCCATCCCTCATTACCACAGGTCTACCAGCTAACCCCCCACCAAACACACACACACACACGCACACACAAATGACCTTTGATGAACCGAGCACCCAGCATGCCTCTCTCTACATCCCTGTGTGAACTAATAATATGAGACCAAGTGAGATTGTTTTGCACCAACACGTTTAGCTATAGCGGTGTGGCTGAAAGCACGTCGCTCATTTTCAGCGCTCTGCCGTTCACAAGCAGAGCGACGTCAGCGTGCATTGGCGAACAAAGGTATGTTGACCTGGTAGTAGACCGGCAAGTGTTTAGAAACGGTCGGTTACGTTGATTGACAGTGAGTGAATGTGAGAGGTGAAGCGAGAGGTCCCTGGGTTTCTGGACCATCAAGATGCAGTGGGAAAGAGCCTTGTGGAAAAGGGTATGGGAAACCGTCCCCCCACCCCCTCCCCCGATCTGCACTGACTGCGGGCAGACCACTAAAGATACTGCAGAGCATTACTGCTCACTTCTTCTGACAGGAAATCCACCCTAAAACACAATCCTGCAATTGTCTGAGCGGTGATCTTCAGTTCTGTTTTGTACATAAACAAAAATCTGCTAAAGTGGAGAACATGAGAGGCAAAATATTATCATTAAGAGACAAATCTGGATCTGCAAGGTTTGTCTCTTAATCCTCAAGTCTGTAGCGTTGAGTGAGTTTATTTGTGTTGAACCAGATCGCTCCAAGAATAAGCGAATTTTGTTTTGGGGTGCATTTTCGCTTAATGTCTCTGGCTCTGAAGGGAGTAAGTCAGTCAGTGGTTTGGGCCGAGCTGGAGAGAGGCCAGCCGCACATCTGGCCATGGTTAAGAGGAGCCGTGATGGAGTGGAGATGGAGGCCAGGGAGGCCTCAGTGATAGCTCAGTGCCTCAGATAACCCCTCTGCAGCCACGCCTAGGCCGGGCCGCAGCCCTCCTGTGGTCACCTCCTGCATTTTCATGTCTGTCAGAGGCCAAACTACAAGCCTGAGGGCACTTCAGCAGGGGTTGAAGTCATTGTCATGCCATTGGCCAATTCTGATTGTGCAACATTAGCAATTTCAACCTAGACAGGCAGAACAATGCAGTAATAAAATCATACTGCAACTATTTTGACAGAAATTGCGATGTTAACTGTTTTAGTGGGAATGAAAATTATTTGCATCATTATTTTCATCTTCCCTGAAAAAACCATTAAGATGATGATATGATTTTTACTGGGTCAAACAAACATGTTTTCTTACATGTAGAGAATAGGATTTTTAGGCCAGGGCATCTCTGTGGTACCAAAATACATAATTTATAATGCTGTTTTGTCACATTTTACAACAGTTGCAGCTCCTGTGATTTTGATGTCGCCCTCATGTTTTGATTGATTGTTAAGCACCAGTCAAAGTGCATGAAACATATGAATATTTACAGAAATAGCATGTTTTTGTTGCCGTTCCTGAGCTCTAAACTGAATTTGGTGAAAACGGCTTCATGCACCGTGCTCCTTTTTCATGGATCTCAGTGCAAAAATATTTCAGTCTGCCTGAAATACTCTTTTAGCCAGTTAAAACTGTTAATGAAGGCTTCTTGTGCTAGATTCAAATGAGAAACTGTCTTTCCTCTGCGAAGTCAAGATTTAAATGGGTTTGGCCCATGAACCTGTTGTTTAATATTGGATTACTGCCTAATGGGGTGCTTAGCTGCACTGCTCCACATTCTGCTTGGCTTTCTCTCTCTTTGTGACTTTGATTGCATTTTCAAATCAAATGCTGCTTTCTTGGCCAGGTCTTCCTTGAAATAAATAAATAAATAAATAAAGCTCCTTGATTCCAGTGCTGCTATCTGGTTGAATACAGGATGGATAAAAAAGCAGAAGCAGCCCTTTAAACAATCGTCTATACTCATTCACAGCTTCTTCATTCACAGTCATACCATGTGGGTTGTTTTGAGACTTTTGAAAAATGTTAGAATAGTATGCAAAAATGGGAGGCTGAGAATTACCCCGGCTGTGATGTTGACTTAGACTCTCTAGAGCACTTTGATTGCCAGCCCATCTTAGAACAGCCTAGTTCATCGTAAATTTATAGCGTCTTTTGAGCAAAATTTCCTCCAAAGTAAAACATGTCTTTCAAAACATGTCTCTCTCTAATTCACACTGTGACACCACTACCTTCCTGTTCCAATGTAATTTGTCAGTGTTTTCCTTTTTCGAGTGGGTGAAAGCACCTTGGGGTTTTTTTGGTGTGTAATCCAGGCACTTACTACATCTGCTAATGTTGTGTAACACAGTGGTTTTGTATTATGAAAATGCAATAACCTCGTAGCCTATTTAAACCTCAGCTTCTTGTCTCCGCCCAAAAGCTGCGAGACCTCAGGGCTGATATGAACGCAGAGCCTTTAGATAAACAGAGGGATAGCGAGGGGAAAACACACTTTCCACATTCATCTTCCCCTCCTGGTATCCCATCCAAAACCACATATCTATAAATCGTCAGTGAGCCCAATGTCAACAAAAGCCTTTGTTCGGCTGTCATGACTTTAACATACATGTCAGCAGACTGTAAAATGGCAAGAATTAAGAACTTTGTCAGGCTAACAGGCATTGTTAGCGAGTTGGCTGAGGCCCTGCAAGTATTCTGGACGGCCTCTCTCTTAACTGTAGCCTGGGATTAGGTGAGCTTTGTCAGTAAAATAAATTCTGATTGCAGAGTGAGCCGGAGCGCCAATAGGGGAGAAGTTCTGTAGATCGAGGATTAGCTGAGACGAGATTGGCTTTGTGATCATCTTCCAATTCCAGACCACATTTCTTTCGCTCTCTGTGCCTTTCTAGAGAGCGGGAGAGAACTTCATCCAGAATCCAGTCCTCTGAGATCGAAAACAAAGCTCTCAGGGCTAGTAAACTTCCACAGGTGCTGTCTGTCATCCTGATATTACAGACGTAGGCTAACAGATTTCGGAGTGGTATCAGTGAGTCAGCGCTGAGTGTCATACGCTGTGTGGCTTGTTAAAAATGACTACCAGAATGACTGACAGTACATTTTTCCCCTTAAAATATTTAGTTATGAGGGATTGAGTGCTGACTTGAGAATGGTTTTGGCGACCAATTCCCTCTTGGATACACCTGTGACCTTTGAACCCGGTGAGGTCGGCTGCATCGGGGCGGGCAGCCAGTCCACAGCGATGCCGGCAGCCGTAACGTCAGCTTCGGTGTTTTTATAGCGGCGACCCAGGGATCAAAGTGCAGAGGATTAAAGGCATTGTAAAGTGTCCCTCTCATCCCCCCTCTGCAGCCCAGTGAAAAGAATGGGGCCCTAAGCCTGTGTGGCTTTTATTGTCATAATCCATACAGTTTCAATTGACTACGGAATGTACCGGCTAAGATTGAGGCGGTGGTATCTGTCGGAGTGAGCATGTTTTTGCGTGTCTTCTTTATGGAAGTATACTAGGGTGTATGTGTGTGTGTCAGGGAGAGTTCATGTGTTTGCCTTCACCCAGCACAGTTGTTGCTGTCACCCGCACTGACACCCAGCAGTATGGCAGTAAAGCCTCGGTCGGCCTGCAGGGGAATACCCGTACCCATTTGGACCGGCTCCCAAAAATGTCCCATGTTTTATCTTGCGCCGGAGGGAGAGAGGCCTCTATTTCGGTCCTTTGTTTATGCAAGGAGTGGCAGTAGGGTGCTGGGAGAGCAGAGCACTCTGGGAATGTTGGGCCTGTATAGTTTGGGAGTGATATGCTCGTCTGTGGTATCTGTAGTAAGTTTATTTAGACCGTGGGATACAGCAGGCTTATTATGGGGGGAAATGAGCAATTAAACGACTAGTTTGTTGTTCACTAGGTAATGTTGACAATTCCATTAAACTTGATTTAACCTTTACTCAGAGTTGCCAGAGCAGAAATAACTCATAAATATCCATGTTCTACATTTGAATGCAATCTGGCAAATACACAAAAGCTGGGAATTCTGTCCAGTTTGAGTATATATGCATCTCCATTGTCACTGGTTTCATTAGTGTGGGTTAATTACTTGGGAAATTAGACAAAATTGTCGACTTCAGTAGTCAGAAGACTAGACATACAAGGTAGTCCTGTCAATGGAGTTGGCCTTATGCACTAAGTGAGAGTGCTAGCCTGCATTCACATTCTCTCTCACTGTGACACACACACACACACACAGATCATTAATCATGATAACCCGGTTGACAGCTTGTAAGAGCAGAATGAGTTTGCTGAGTTGACTGTGTGAATGCTCATCTCTCTTTTGTCTCCTCGCAGGGACGGCATGTCAAGACCGGACAGCTGGCCGCCATTAAGGTCATGGACGTCACAGAGGTAAGGCTGTGGTGCGCATGCTCACACACACACACACACACACAAGGCGAGAATGTAGGACTCAGGTCTATGGATGGGAACTTTTTGTGCAAGTAAACAAGACAGCCTAAGTTTGCCATTTTAAACAAGGGTGCAAAGTTTTTTTTTGTTGTTTTGCTTTTTTCCTCATATTGGCACAATGTGTTGTTTTCAGTTTTGGTGACCACAGAGTAGTCATGTCAGATGTTTGTGTCGAGCATTATGCTGCAACTTCAAAACTGCACGAGTTGATTTAGTTACATGGGGGTTTTTGTTGACTGCTTTGATTCCAAAAGATTTCTTAAAGATTGATTTGGCATTACTGTAGCAATTGTGGCAGCAACACTGACAAAATGTTCAAACGGGTGAAATGTAAAAAAAATAAAAAATAAGACTTTTACTCACGAACATTATACATATTTGAGTATCTGAGTCTCTGCTCTCATGGTCTTGTTAATACGGCTGCTCATTAGAATCCACAGACATTCCACTTGATCTGACGTCTTAGTGTGTTGTTAAGGTTACGGAGGAGAAAAAGCCGCTCTCCGTAATGAGGCAGTTGTAGTGCCCCCCACCCCTCCCCTCCTCTCCCCTCCATAATAAACAACAGGGGAAGGGTAGAGGCAACAGGATGCTTTTTGACTGAAGTGCGTCATTTAGTGGCCAGCGGGCAGCCCTCAGCTGTGGGAGGTCCCGTCTGGAGATGAAAGAACACACAGAAACACACACATGCATATACACACATACAGACAAAGCAGAAGACTATAGAGTTAATAGTGGGGGCTGACAGGGCCAACCACCCACATAGACATAATAATGATGCAAGATCACGGGCATAATCATACTATACACACACACGCTATTAAGAACCCCCATTGGTGGCATTTGGAGGGCTTAGAGTTCAGCTTCTTCCCTCAAAGTCATCAGCTCAGTGTTGTCCATGCACCATCGCCCTGATAAAAATCCATTTATAATCACTATAAGCCTGAAAGAGGTTAGTCATGTACAGGCGGTACCAGCCGGTCTACATTCTAGCCCACGCTGACCTCCATTCACACACTCAGCGGTGGCACTTCAGGTTCAGGACCCGTCTGTGTGGAGTGTGTCTCCGTGCCCTGACTCGCCCGCTGCCACTCCCCTCCCTCCCCTGAAGCGCACGTCACGATGAGTAACGCACATGCCCAATTTGTTCTCATTTGTAATCAGTGCAGAGAATGTTGCCCAACCATTTCCTACCCTGGGTGACGGGATGCCAGGTGCACCCTTTGGGCATGCTGTGATCCACATTGGTTCTGCTGAATGAAAATCATTTGACAGACAAAGTAGGTGCTTGGATTATAGACAGCACTATACCCCTATCCTGTGCCCAAGTTAGGACTAGTTATTGTATTAAATTTGTAGCAGTGTGATCTATTTCATAGTGCTCTAAGCCTAAGACAGAAGACCTTGGGACTGTACTTAGTCCCTTATGCTGACTAATACAGGGTGTGTTCCTTCAAGACTCCCGAGGACTGTAGTAAACTTCCCAGACATCATCAGGTCACCATGTCAGACACCATCTTCTAAATAAGGCTGTTTTATTGTCACGTGCACGAGTGAGTCATGTTTCACTGTTTGTCGTACCACTTCCGTTGTTGCTACTGTGACAAACTGCGCAAATGAAAACTTCTTAAATAATAAAGCTCACCAGCTGGGCTTGCTCAACGGTGACTCTGGCTTGATCAAATCAGTAGTTGCAAAATGTCCCATTGTTCAGCAGGCTAACCTCATACAGACAGCTTTTAAAGTGTTTGGACAGTGACACACTGATGTGATACGGCTGTATTTGTTATGAGTCTGTGGAGTTCAAGTATAGCTTGTGAGCTTTTAATTTGAGTCTACCACTGAAGGGTGATAAATGCATTTGACAGATGGGGAATTTAATATTATAAACAATGAGTCAATTTACTTCTTTGCCTCTGCAAGTTCAAACTATCCACATATTTGGTCAAACCAATTTAAAATAGTTTCTTCTTGACCTGGATTTAAAAATGAAAAACCTCATCTAGGTGTATGTCAATTACTCATTTGTTCCAGAGAGATCCTTACACAGTATTTGAAATATACATTGACTTTTACAACATACCTTTTCAGTGGCAACTCTAAAAAAAATCATTCCATTTGGTCATGGAAGTTAAGCAGAAATTTATGGAGAAGTCATGAAAGAATCATTGAAAGCCATCAGTAAAAAGTGTATGAGCTCTCTGCGTTGGTTATGGTCTGTGCACCAGGCTGTCAAGTCTGTTTCACGTCATTCTAAACTGTATACAGTCAGCAGGGCAGCAATGTATTAAAAAGCAGATGGGTATTGGATTTTACTTCACTTTTAGTGTTTTCAAATCAAAACCAGGTAGCGGGAGACCGCATCTCGCTGCCTGTTAGCCAACCAGCCGTTCTTAAGTCGGGCTGCGCTGGCTGGCTCTCCGCTCTCCTCTGCCCGGTCTGTCGAGCTCATCCGCTGGCTGGCAGGCCGGCCCGGTGTTGTCTGACCCACATTCCCACCACTCCATATAGGCTTCATGCTAAAAATGGACGCCCCCCCCACCACCACCACTTTGATCCTCTACTTTTGTTTATGTTAAATGCAATTCCGATCCCCTTGTTGAAGTTGGCTGGGTCATATGAGCCCGTGGTGGCTAAACGTCGTCCACCATGTGCTGACAAGCTGCTAAGGGCCAAGTTTTTGTTTTTGCAGTTTGGTGCTCACCACTGAAACACTCTCACTCTGTCTTTGTTTACACTGGATTGGCAGCACTTTATCTTCCTGAAATTTATTGCTGTAGTTTCTAAGAAAATGGACTGACGGCTTTTTATTTTGAGCCTGTAAAAAGGCTCCAAGAAACATTGTAATGTTCGTCAAGACTGAATGATTGATTGAGTTTATTTGATAATCGTAAAACATGTGTATGAGGACAATTCAGCCAGAAAATATCATGTTCAGTTTTACAGAGCAATTACAAACTGTATTTTGAGTATTTACAGTACTTGTAAATCTACCGGATATTTATATAAAATTCTGAAATATATATCGAAGCACACCCCATCACCTGCCCTCCCCATAGCAAAAGCTAGCCCACTGTTAAACTGTGAGATATTGTAGAAATGGGTGGAAATGTTATAACATTATAGCAATGCAAAAATATTGCACATAGTAACCTACAATAATGTATGGATATTACATAATGATTTGACCTAATGACACAGATCAATACACACTTTGTATTTGTGTGTATTAGGCGCTTACACATTGTTTCTGCCTCATCTCCCCTGCATTGTAGGTTGACCCTGAAACTCCCCTCCTCTCTCTGTCTCTCTCTCTCTCTCTCTCTCCCCAGTTCCCACACTCCCACACACACAAACACACACACACACACTCATATGATTGTGCCTGTCTTTCCCTCACCATGTGACTTGTGGCAGTGAGGCTTTCACAGTCGGGAGTGTGATAATCCAACAGCTGCACAGCAGAGAGGGGTGGATGGGGGAGGGAGGGAGGAAAGGA
>OMLF01014566.1:0-44482 GCA_900302615.1 Holocentrus rufus
CACACACACACACAAAGACAAAATAAACAGCCAGCACTTCTATGTAAATAGTAAAACATAATTCCTCAAGATAATCAGTTTAGTGTAACTCACGTATAGTGCACTCTTTTCCTTCTTGTTGCCATCCAGTGCAACACAACAAGGTAGACGGGTCTCTACAAAGACACAAAAATATAATGAAAGAATGGGAACTCTGCCATTATAAAAGCCTGTGAAAGCTGGAAAAATGACAGTGCACTTTCTGAATATCTCATTTATCCCAGCAAATCAACTGAAAGCACTCTTATTCAAAGCACTGGCCGGGGGAATAAAAGAGTTACATGTCAACAGATGTATTCATACCAAGGAGCTGTCCAGCACAAGAGTAGTTGGGAGTTAAATGCCTTGCTCAAGGGCACTTTAAAAGCCTTTTTAAAGGATGGGATGCCCTTTTTTTTTGTTCATCTTCAACATCCAGATTCTCTCAACCGATCCAAAGATTTTGAAACGCAGCCTTTTAGTTACAAGACCAAACAGTGTGAGTGAGGGTGGTGAAGTTATTCTGTACCTGAGATTCTGGCAGACGTTCCTCCCAGAGGGGTCCAGTGTCTGTGACGAGGTCAGAGAGCAGCAGAGCAAAGCACTCAGAGCTCCCAGGAGAGGCCTCATCTCCACGGACCAGAAACCTCGCAGTCCTCAGCCCGTTTGTCCAACCTGTAAGACTCTTTCTTTCGTATTCCTTCTCTGCCCGTCTCTCGGTTTCTTGTCCACGTCAGGAGGAGGACAATGGAAGGCAGTACCTGTCTTTCTCTCTATCCTCCACCCTTCCCTCCTTCCCCGTCTCTCCCTCTCGGCTGTGTGAGTCGTCTTGTGGGTCCGGAGCAGACAGAGAGCTCCAGGCCCCTGGGTTTCCTCTTCCCATTTCCTGGGGAAGTCAGAGCCACTTCCTCCTATTCATCCAGACGCAGAGCTTTTTAAAGATGGTCACACACACTCACACACACACACACACACACACACACACACATGGAAAAGGGCCCGAACACATGCATATGCACACATACATACATTCACGCACACCCATAAACAACAATGTTCACCTTTTTCCCAGAATCCATTGTTGACAAGAGATGAGGAAGACCTTGCATCTCTTTACAAGTCATGAAAGTCATTCAGAACAAAAAAAAATCATTCACTCTTTCATTTCCAGTAGATGTTTTACTTGGACCGAATACTACTACGACAGAACATCTCACACAGAAAACATGATTTGAAAATCTGAATGAAGGGACTAAGTAACATTTTAATGACTGGAGACCTTTTTTCAAATTGAATTGAACTGTCTTTTTATTGCTGTATTGTGGGACAGTGAAGAGCTATGGCAACTCTGAACTTTATTTCCTCAATCAACCCAGCCATCCTTACGAAAACTCATTAAAGTAATCCCTGGTCAAGTGACCACCAACATCCCATGACACATTTATTTTTTTCAAGGAAAGTACACTATGAACGGCCTGCCGTCCTTCACAATGTCAGTTGTTAACATATCACTGAGCCAAGTCTTAATATTGTAGTTTCCTTTATTTTAACTACACATCGTACATATCAGACACACTCACATTTCAAACTTGGACACACACAGTAAAATCCAAACTTCCATTGCAACTTAAATCTGTTGTGTAGGCAAAAACCTTTCCATTACAAAAATAAATCGTACATACAGTATTGTAGGAAAATATGGTTTTACAGGGAGGTCACGAACTGTCTCCTACAACAAACAGAATGCCACAGGTCCGTCAGTATCTGAGATGTCTGTGTATCACTAAGGTCAGAGCTTTATGGGAGGACCGAGGGGTCAGACACAGCTGCTGTGCTGCGGCTGTGGTACAACTGTAGCTAAAGATGGTGGAGACAAAAAAAAAAAAAAATACAACACACGCTGTGTCTCACTTCCACAAAGGAAGCACACACTTCCTTTTAAAGCTAAGTAACCAACCTGCAGAACCTGGCACCCTATTTAAAACACACGTGTGCAGGAACACACACGCGCACACCTACGTATGGCATCATTGTCTAAAACCCGTCAGCCAAACTCATCGCTGAAGCTTAAAAAAATACATTTTATCAGTACATGTACAAGCAGTAAATTAAGGCTGGTGGGGCACAGTGTAGTCACACATAATGAGGAGGAGATTGGTAAAAGACTACAAGTTGCTTTTTACTTGATCGTAAAAGTGCTGAGTCAAAATCATGGGTCATCAAAAAAACCCAAACATGGGTAGACATGGCTCAAAATTTCCCCACTGAGGTAAATGCCACACTTTCAGTTCTCAGTATAATCTTGATTATTCGCTATAAAATGAACCAATGCCCTCTTGTGGAACAGAGGTGTATTTTATTAGACAGTTTCCACATTATTGCTGTGGATAGTTTCACTTCTCGGTAATATATATGTTTTTTTCTGTTAAAAGGTTTATACAAATAATTATGAGTAGTAATACTTTTATTCTTAGGTATCCAAGATCAAAAATTTAAAAAAAATCCCCATAATGAAGAAAAATATTCTTTTCTTGTCTTAATACAAAAGGAAGAAGCTCTTCTTTTTTTTTTTTTTTTTTTTTTTTTTACATATTCCTGTTAATACTGTAGCACACTGTACCGTATGATCGCTGTTCCTCTTATTTATCACTCCTGAGAAAGAAAGAAATGGAGCCGGGGGCCCAGTGTGAAGGTAAGAAAAGAGGAAATGAAAGAAATTATGACTGGAAATAGAGCAACACATTCCAAAGAGAAAGCTGAGGGGCTTTTTTTAAAACATGAAGTGTGAGACAACTTGACAGAGCGCTCTCTTTCCTTTCACTCTGATAGTGTCATTTGTCGGCTGCGTTCATGTAGTCAAAAATCCACCTTGTCTTCGTAACTTTTTCCTGAGCCGCAACAGATTCTGCGATAGAAGTCGGGGGGGGGAGGAAAGGAGCAAGCAAGTGAAAGGGCTTCTGTTTTCTTCTGATACTCTGCAGACAAACTAGGGGAAACACACGCTGGGAGCTCGCAGGCAGGTGCCAGGCTCAGGCAGATGGTCGCTGCTCTGCCTCCCCATTGGCCTCCGAGTCTCCAATGATCTCCCAGGCAGAGGTGGAGCTGCTCATGTGGGTGGGGCTCCGGCCGCTGCCAGACCGCGTCAGGAAGCCAAAGCTACAGCCGACAGAGCAGACAAGACAGGCCTGAGGTCAGATCTGCTGTAAGGGCTTAGAGCTAAATATAGACCAGAAACGAGAACGAAGCTCTCAGGTCAGAGACGGTGAGCACAGAGAGAGAGAGAGATGCACTAAAATGCCTGAATTAACAGATGATGTGGAACCAAAACGTTGTGTTGCTGTGTTTCCTCTTTAATCTTATAGCAACTGTGGTTGTGTGCAGTTTTGGTTTTGATTCAATTTTACTTTTGTTCTGGATTTAGTGAGTGTTGACTGGTGTTATTTAGAGAGTTTGTTATGGTAAAACTCATCATTCTTAATATTTTCCTTATATCTGTTTTTGATGAGGGGACCCAAATAGGCCAAAAAATAAGTTTAATTTTCTCACGTTTTTTAAATTTTATTTCTGATTATTTTTTAAATGCAGAATTAATTGCAGTTCAGTTGGCTAAGGTGTGTACTGTATGTAATTGCAGTGGTTTGCGTTTGAATCTGGTCTGTCATGTAGCATCCTCTCTGTCTCTCTCAGTCTTTGCCTCTTTCTGCATTCAGTTATCCAATAAAGGCAGAAATGTCTTTAAAAAAAAAAAAGACAAGGTTGTCTTCTCAGCTGTCTAGTAAACTGCCTTCTCCACTCCCCTGTAATCAAATTCTCACTCATGGGGACAAAATTACACTAACTGAAAGGGACTGAGGCTCCCAAGTAAATCAAGTTTCCATCTTGGTAAGTCTAACAAGGTCTTTCTTTAACAAGGTACGGGGTCATTCCAAGTCCCTGTGCCTCATTAGATGTAGCTGACCGGGGCCTTCGCCTTAACAAGTTTCTAGAAAAGCCATTTGACATTTGAGTGAACAGACAATCCCTTAAAGTGTGGTCAAACATCCATGTGCAAAATCCTAATGAAACAGGTTTAAGATCTGAAGGATCTAGATAGAGTAAACCAAAAGAAATACAGCCTACTGACTTCATTTAAGGGTAAAAATATCTTACACAACTGAACAGTCAGTTCACTTATTATTTGGATTTGTTTAATCATTGACACAAAATTTGATATGTGTCTCATCAACAAATCATTACCAGGAAAACTAAATCTCATCTACTGGTTCTGAGTAGATCTACATGGCAATCTCTATAGAGCTACACTCACTTGTTCTGAGAAATTTAACACAGAAATGGAGACTCCATGTTAATGTAATATTCTGCTGGTGTGTCAGATGTGAAGGCCAGGAGAAAGTACACAAACTGAAATGACTGGACTAGAGTTGTCCTCTCTCCCCGTCTATTCAATTAGGGGCCTTGAATTTAAGAGTTAAACTGGTGCATAGCGTGGCACAGCTGAATCTAAGAAAGTCAAATTAGATGCAAAACAAGATCATGCTCTTGTTCAAGCGCAAGTCAGTATTTCTCCATTCAGATCCATTCAGCAGCGGAGAGTCACTGAGGCAAGAAAATTGCCACCGCTGCTAAATGAAACGTGGAACTTAGATTTTCTCAAAATCAAAACATAAATAAGGTCAAATGCCAAAACCAATTAAACCCGGCTGTGCCCAAGAATCTAAGACGGAAAAAATGCAAATTGCTACTGTGTAATGTCTTGTTTGTGGGTGAAGTTATCTGTGCCTTTCTCAGACCCATATTCTTGCTGTATACAGAAATCTGAGCGGTGCAGCGGAGGTGGAAGTTGTACTCACAGGTTTCGAATGCGAGATTCAGCCTGTCTGTCAGTGCCGTCCACTTCTGTCCGCTCAAACAGGGGACCTTTCTCCTCCTCATCACTAGAGAGAACAAGAAAATGAAAACCACAAAACTGAAAATGATCCAAAAATCCCCTTCATTCTTAAATACCCCTATTGACTGACCACATTTCTGTTTTCAGTTTCAGAAAAGAGCAGTGGGTTTGGGATGGGAGCTACAGTTGCGTGTGTGTGTGCGCTCACGTTCAAGTTTATTTAGAGTCCAGAATCACTGTTTACAGTCACACAGGGCTTTACAGGCCCAGAAGTTTACAGTAACAAAGCGGGGCGGCACCCCCTGACTCAACCCTCATGATGGACAAGAAAAAACTACCAAACAACTCAGAGGCAAAGGGAAAAAGGCAAGAAACCTTGGGAAGGACCTCAGAGAGAGAGAGACCCTTCTTGGTCAGCCAGGAGTGCAACAGATGCCGACCAAGTGGGCAAATAATCAAATTCAAACATCTGTGATTAATGCGTGTGTGTGTGTGTGTGTGAGTGTAAGAGTGACTGAGAGAGAGAGACCTGCTGCAGTCGCCCACAGGAATGCCCAACATCTTGGCCTTGATGAGCGTCCTCTGTTTCTTGATAGCGGAGCGGACGGCCTCTAACAGGAAGCCTGGACACCTCTCATCATTCAGGATCTCCCTGAAGTCCAAACACGTAAACACATATATTTTTTTTTTTTGTTAATGAGTGAAATTATATGCAGAGGCAGAATTGAGTACTATAAACTGGTCAGTCTGTACATGTGTCTCCTGATCATCAATACTCAGGCAAAACATTTTAACAGCTGGAGAATCAAACCTGAGATTCTCTACATTACCTATATTGTTTACCTATATTGGTTTGAACATATTTTGCTTCCTCTAAAATGATGAGAATACAAGATAGAAGATAGAAACAATATAATGCAGATTTTAAAAAATAATAATACGAGGGGCAGTGACCCCTTCTCTGCCTCTCCCCACCCTCCTCTTCTGTTTGCTTGGCTTTCATTTTTGACCCTTGAGCTTTATTCAGTCCCAAAACACACAGCAGACCCACCTCTGATAGTAGTTGAGCTCCTCCTGGACCAGGAACAGGTTGGCTTTGAGCTCGTTCCTCTCGAACAGGATGTCCCGCACCTCCTTCTTAGTGAAGCAGGGCAGATCGGGGTCTTTCTTGTCCGGTCCCAGCTTCTCCGTTTGCTCCTGAGACACTGGACATGGGCTGGACTGATGGGAGAATACACAGTGGTGATGACCTCATGCAGGGTGCATCCAAACTGCATAACCACTCCCAACTTAAATCCCAGCAGCAAACCCTCAAACTTCTCTTTCAAAGGGACGTGAAGGCAATAAGTCACACAGATTAGACTATTTCGAATTTGCTGGCCGACCTTATTTACGCTACGTCAACTATGGCGATTTCAAACTGCAACAGAGAGGAGAGAGAGGCAGAGAGGCAGAGGGACTGAATGTTTCAAATCCAATAAGGAGGCCACTTCTCAGGTGGCTCAGATGCCCCGCTGAGTTCAACTGGAGTCCAATTTTTACCAGCAAGTTTTTCAACACTAACACAATCAGCAAAATTTACCACGATTTACCAACATGTGCATTGTAGAGAAGTACAGCCTACATACCTGCCTATGCCAAAGACCTTTTTAAGCCACTCATTTTATATACCAAATCTACATTACAATTAGAGAGATTGACGTTGTTATAACTCTGTAACTGTACACACCCATGATTGAAGCCACATTCAACTACAGTTTTGTACTCTTGGTTGTAGTTTATGGTTGTAGTTTGAATATCCTGGCTTACTGACATGCAAATACACACACATGCATGCACAGAAAGCCTAGGCTCCTTACAGGGCTGCTGGTACTGGCTTTGTCCAGCTGTGCCTGGAGGTTTTGGATCTCCTTGTGCTTCTCTTTGAGGTCGGCCTCCATGTCGGCCTTCCTCTCCACGGTGCTCTTCAGCTGCGCCTGCAGCACGTTCTGCTTGTGCCGCAGCTCCCCATTCATCTTCATGAAGCGCTCCAACTGCTCCTGGAGCTGCAGACACACACACACACACACAGAGAGAGAGAGAGAGAGAGAGAGAGAGAGAGAGAGAGAGAGAGAGAGAAAGAGAGAGAGCTGCATATGAAGCCCAAAGTCCCACACTGACATCATAAGCAAGAGCTAGTAGGCCTACTTATGGACAGGTTTGAGTTAAATTTGTAAAAGCATTCACAGACACAAAAGTCCCAAACTTTCTGTCCAAAAGGCAAACTCATATGTGAAGATATGTGTGCTGGTTATATGCCTGATATCAAAACAGGCAAATAAGTGGGTTGGAATGACTCCATGGATGCGATTCAGACTGAGAGACTAGGGAGGGCTGCTACAGAAAGTCAAGACAAGAGTGGCATTCATTTCAAGAGGGAAAAAATCCTTGGCATCCATTTAAGCAAACAGAGAAACTCGCTAAGTCGACCATGTGCTGCTTTCCAACATTCAGTTATTCACTGGAGTCATATGATTCTGGGGGAAAAGAGTGGAGCATAAACAAAGACACGCCCAGTTATGGCTGCTGTTTAAATCATGTGGGATATGTGGCAACACACACACACACACGTGCGAACACTCACATAAGTATGCACACGCAAACACACACACAACGGCAGCAAGGAGTGAAGTCACTGCCTAGACTTGTCCAGACTCCAAAGGCGTTTCAACCCTCAACATATGATGATTTTCTCAACGCTCTCTCCTCATTGGCTGATGGTTTAAAGACTTTCTGTTTTCCCGTCCCAAGTGAGCGGGACGACAAATCAAACCCTCCCATGGACACAATGAGAGTGTTTTGCATAACACGATTTCTCCTTGATACTGTATGTGGTGCATGATGGATAATTTGTGTATGTGTGTGTGTGTGTGTGTATCTAACTGTAGCAAGGCCACAATAACCTGGTCACAAACAATGGCCTTGGGAAATACAGTAGTCGCAGCAGGAAAACAAATGGGATTTATCTAACTGATAAAGGTGTGTGAGACAATGAGAGATCTGAGCGTGTCAGTAACACAGAGTGCATGTTTTTGTATAAAGCAAACCAACACGGCTGATAAGAAAATAGGGCGCCTAGATCCCTAAATAAGCATGTGTTTGTGTGTGTTCCAGGCGTCATGCATACTAGCAAAGATTACAGATTCTTCTCTGGTGACTTTCGACTCCTGTTCAGTCAAGCTCTTGAACCTAATTAGGATTTCAAAGAAGTATTTCAAACAAAATGATGACTTTAACAGACACTTTCCACCACTTCATAAGTATATGCAGTACATGCATGGGTCTAGGGATGAACAATTGATCGAAATATTATCGAAATTGCAATATGATCAAGACCAACATCCAAATAACAGGAAGTGCAATTTGTTGATAAAGGTAGAATGTGTGACAAAATTTGACAAATGATCATTCCCACTAAAATTGTGAGTAAAATCGCAATCACAACAGCTGCAAAAATGACTGCAATTCGATTTTTTTACCATATCGTCCAACCTTAGTCTCTGTGCATGCATCTGCGCTTTTGAATTTTTGGGTATTTCTGTGTGTGTGTGTGTGTGTGTGTGTGTGTGTGTGTGTGTGTGTGTTCCGTATGGATAGAGCATGTTCACACATATGTGTGTGTGTGTGTGTGTGTGTCTCCTTACCGCCTCCACTTCTTTGGAGATGGTGGTGATCTCCTGGACTTTGGCCCTCAGCTCGTCTCTCTGTCTGTCCACCACCCCCTTCAGCTTCAGCATCACCTCTCTCTCCTGCCGCTGGACACGGTCTGACACACACACACACACCATAAAATCTCAACTTGATGCTATCCATCAAGGTATTTTGGAAAACCTTATTCCTTCCCATTTTGTATTTCCCAAAACACGACAGTCTATTTCGACTGATACATTATTTATAATCACAGTCAACAACTGATCAATGTGTTTTTGAGATAATGTGCAATAACTCACGTAATATGTTGATCGTCTACATTTCTATGGCAATGAGTTAACTGGTCACACCCAACAGCCATGGGCAACACAGGAGACACAGCAGGAAAATGAAATGAAATTATCAAAATGATAAAGCTCCGCCCACTTGACTTCCATTGTAAAATGGCGTTTTTATATTATTTTGCAGTGCAAAGTTTGAGGAGGGCAAAACTTGTGCTCATGACTCTTCTTTCAAGTCTCAACCAACATAGTGCATTAAATAAGAACATTTTCCTGAAACAAAATTAAGTTCTGATCTCCTTCAAGTCAGCTGATAAAAGTAACCCTTGGAACAAAACATATCCACACAAAACAGCTGGCATGATAGCTAATTATCACATTACGTGACATCCTAACAAACTAAGAGACGTGATAGAAGTTATTGTGCCGGCTGTCCTAGATATTTTACAACTGTCAACATAGTAGTTTGAAAGATTACAGGGCTACTTTATGACCTTGTGCTCTAGTCCCATAAAATTAAAGGAAAAACACAAATACCAGAGCACACACCTTGTTGGTAAATATGCCTAACCCTATATCTGAAACTCACTCAGTCATAGGCAACATGGTGGCACAAATGTCGCATTCATCACACAAATTAATGTCGTATTCACTTTCCACATGGTCTCTTGTAAAGTAAATCAAAATATTTTTATCTGTTGTTATCAGGGATGTTTTCCCTGTCAGCACAAAAAATATGAGTCAGCAAAATAACTCGATCCTCTGGCTCACATTACTATCGTCTCTTGTCTATGTGGTGGGAACTGTCAGTGAATATGTGCAAATGTGAGAAAGTGAGGGTGTAGCATCTTTAACACATTCCAGGTTCCCTTTATCCTCGAAGTTTTAAGCAGCCCAGCAGCATTACATCCATTCCAAAGATTACCATCACTGTAGGACATTAATATTAACCAGGGATAGTTTGATTTTATTTTTATTATGTTTTGTCTCCAACTGAGCTATTAAACATTAAGTATCTATCATCAAGTTCAATAATAATCAAAGGTGCTCAAACACCTTCTTGCAATGTTTTGTTGTTATGCATTTTATTTTTTTACCGTATCATCTAATCTTATCTGCTTGACTGCAGACATCCTCTGACTCACTACCTGTGAAAATCTGAACTTCTTCAAATGCCTGTTTGTGATGACTTAGCTCTGCAGCCACCCCTGAAAACACTTGCACTGCAAACATGACAAGTACCTGTTTGACTGCTTTCAGTTTCCAGTTTAAATAAATTCCACACAGCAGACATGATCATTACGCTACCCAGATGCTTTCAGACCATGGAATGGAATGTCACAAGTGGCTAACCACACTTGTTGATGGAAAATACTTTCCTATGTCAATGTGATGGAATTGGTTGGAATGGGGAAATGAAATAAGTCTAGAAGTAAAAAAATAAACAAATAAATAAATTAATGACTCAGAAATTGATTTAACAACCTCACTGGGATCGAATCTGATTCCAATACTGGATATTACATTGGTGCTTCTCTAATGTTAGCCAGGGTTTTGAAAGCCACAGGAGAAAAAGCATGCTATAGCCTTCTATTTTATGTCAGGTTTGCATTCATTCATTCTATGTTATATGAAAGCTATTAGAACACATGGTATGGATTTTATTGTCATCTTAAAACCATCAACGTAGACAATGCCAGGCATTTTCCATTTTGAATGTCTACTCAATTATCATAGATGGACACAGAGACCCAGGAATCCCTTTGGCTCTATGATAAATTTATGTGAGTGTGTGACGACTTTTGGAGCACACAAAATACTTTTGGAACTCATTCAGGAAAAAAATGCAATCACATGGAAGCCAAACACACTTAAATGTGCCTAATGAATGTTCAAATTTTGGGACTGGGACATACCCTCTTGTGCATGGGTGCCTTTCAGCCTGCTGTGCAGCTGGTCCCTGTCCTCCTGCAGCTGCTGGACCTGGACCTGCAGCTCCTCACACCTCCTCCTCCACTGCTCCTGCTTCTGCTGCAGCTCCTGCTCAAGATAACAGCAGGCATACTCTGAAGGAACTCAGGGAACATGGTCTGATATAACTGTTCATTGTGCTGTTATATTGTGGTAAGCAAATACATAGATACCTGTGGTTTGGGTTGGCAAACTGTGTGTGGAAGCTGCTATGTCATTTTGTCAGTAAGTGAGTGTTTCCAATCACAAATATTTTGTTGAATTAGGCCCTACACATCTCCAGAGAGGAATGAGCAACAAATATAAGTGCACTTGGCTGAATTAATTAAAAATCAATTAAAAATATATACTGTCTGTATGACCAAAACATTCCAAGGGGTATTTTGCTGAACACCATCCCTCTGCTCATGTCAAAGCATTAACGTCATGTTTGTGTCACTCAGATCGACATAATAAAACACGGATTAGCTACTGCTGGGAATCTGGGGGTATTTCCTGCAGTAGATGTGGTGGCTGAACACTTCATAACATTACAACAATGTGCTGCATTAGGAACATTATGTTCCATAATGTAGTCGTTGCGCCAAAGGACCACCGTAAAAACGAATAGCTTCGGTCTTTTATAATAGGTCAGCAACACACCATTTAAAAAGAAATAAAGTAACGGATGTATGGTAATCACATAATAATAGCCTAATGATATGTAATAATTATTATTCTTCTGCCAAGCAAAACAATTCTTGAACAGCAGTGGGGGACAACGTGGTTGGTTGCCAGGCGACACATAAAGTAGTGTATGAGTGATATTTGTTAGCGCATTGATTTGGCTGTAATCTGGTCACAGGTGGACGTTTATTTGATATAACGGCTTCGAATGAACGTCAATCAGACAATTACAGGTGGCAGAGCAAACAGTTTTATGAAACATACATATTTTTTCAGCAATTTTGGAAGGCGTTGGCCATATTTACATGTTACCCTAACTGGCTATAATCGAACTGCAATGACAAAGACGTCTGAAACATTGTTAACATTCTCTACTAAAGCCAGGTCACGTTAACGTCCGCATACACACTTGAAGTTACAGCGTTGTAACACTGATATAACGCTAGCATTGCGATTTCACTGGACCATCCACTCAACACACGATGTTCTCCGATGCAACCGTCATGTCATTGTTTACAGCGTGATGGAGGATTAAAAGCTACCATCTTACTCACCCGTATTTCATCCTTGTCTTTGCCCTCTTCGCTTTCTTTCGCAGCACGTTGTTTCTTCTGCTGTTGTAGTTGTAACGTTTCAAAGGTTTTCAGCAGTTCCTCTTCCCTCAGCTTGTGTGCATGGTTTCTCGAGGCAAAGCTCTCAAGCAGCTCCAGTACTTTCACTATTTTTGGCACTAGTCCTACGGCACTTTCTTGGCCGTAACCATCGATAAGTTTCTCCACTTCGGTGCCAATCAATTTAGCTATTTCATACACATCATCCACCGTCAAGGCTGAAAATGTCCTACCAAAACAGTCCCCGGTCTTCTTACCTTCAGAAAGCTCTTCAGTCCCCTCCATGTCAAACAAGCACACTTGATGTGCACCTTATCAGCTATCGAAACCGAGACTAGACTCCACAGCGTGACATGACACTTAACCGTAGAAAAAGACGCGAGATGTGAGGGCGAGCAAATGTACAGTTTGTATATATCAAAACAACAACTTCATGGATCATTCGAGCCAAACCCGTGCAGCAATGCTGTAAAGTTGAAGGTGCGCCACATTGCTAAGCTCACGCAGTGACACGTCTGAACTTGACCAGCTCCTATCCCGACAACACGTCATGCTTTTTATTCGTGGCCATATAAATGCAGAGCCATCGAGACGAAAGGACATCGACTACAACGCACAATATTGTTTTCACACGCCTGCATGGGACAGTCCTGCGGTCTCCCAAACCCGCTACTAGCTATGGGATCCTCCTACTTTTCTGACCAATGTAATACGAGTACAGCTACACGCAGAAAACTCTCTTGCCAGGTCGTGCATAGTCTAATGCATGCAGCAGAGCGTATCAATTGAATTTCCTTTGTGGTGCAAATCAGAATGATAGTCTGGAATACAATATCTACCTATATTAACTCATGTCTATTAAATAACCAACACAAAAGCAGTTGTCATAGATAGACCACTATAATCAGATCATATCTGGTGAGGAGCTGTAGCATGCAGATAGAAGATATATGGCAACACTTGAAAGTGCAGCAAAACAAAGACAAATACTGCTGGGCAGAAGGATCGAAGCGGCAGTGAGATGGTCCTTCAACTGGAGGACTTCGGTTCAAGTGCCCTTAACAGCAAGGATCCACCCTGGTGAAGAGCCCTTGAGCAAGTAACAGAATCGATACCCACTTGTGGGATGCTGTTCTATAGCAGCACTGACCTGATTAGACTTGTTGCACTTTTTCTGCAAATAGGATGAGAACACCACAGCCAATTACAGTACCAGAACACAAACATTTATAAAACTGGCGATCTTTATTTAAACCCAAGCTACAATGTCACACAATGTACAGTACAACACAGTAATAGGGCATTGACTGGCATATAAAAAGGACTTTCAGTTACAATTTCATTTCTAAAGGGCCATAACATTTCACCCTTTTGAAAATAACTTCAGTAATCAAATATTACAGCTAACTGATGTGTACTGAACACTACACAGATGCACATATGCTTAAATGCACCAGAAGCCACAAAAATCAAAATACTGCACTTTCATGCAGAAGCTTTACTCAAAAGACAATGGAAGGGAGAGAGTGGGAATTGGTGGAACAAACAAAATAACATTTGTAGAAAATATCTGAAAGTTCACAGAGTCCTAAAATGTTCTAAGCCTTTACATAAAAACGTCCAACATTATAATAATAGCGTCTGCTCAATAGAAATATTACAAGGGCTGTAATGGATCGGCTCCACATGATTCAGGCAGAGCTATCTACAAAATGTGACAAGACCAGTGTGTCCATTTTCAGGCGTACATGTCCTCACGGTCAGCATTGTAGATCTCACCCTCCTGCAGCGAGGCAAAGTTGAGGAAGTGTGAGGGTCGGTGGACCTCATGATAGAACTCCTTGGGGTTGGACAGCTGCAGGTCATACTTCATGTTGGGGTCGTGTCGTACACCTGTAGGCAAAGAAGTCATGAAACTGATGTAAATCAATCTACTCTGCTTACCGTTTCATGTCTGCAATATCTTACGCAATCAGATATCCATCTAGAGCTACCAATGGCATTAATTAATTAATTAATTAAGTGGGCACTCAGTATGATGTTTTTTCAGTCATTTCTCAGCAGACAACACCACTGCAGTATTCCTGTTCTATTATCACAAGTTGAGAAAGACATTCCTAACACCAGACAACAGTGGAGGCAGAGATTTTGAGCTTGTGAAGCAAAATTATATAAAGTAAAATCAATACAATTGACTCATCAGTCGGGATGGAAGAGAGAAATCAATGCATGACACAAATAACTGAGAAGTGACAATGACATTACCAAGGACATTAAAGATGATATAGACATACCTTTCATAGCCTTGATCAAGTAAATTTAAATGCCCCTGACTTTAATTAAAGCATTATCATTTAAGATAAATAAAAACTGTGGCTACTGACCCATGAAGTTGTAGTTCCAGGAGACCTGGCCAGGAACCATGAAGAAGCCCAGGAAGCGGTCAGAGAGCAGCATCTGCACCCTCTCATAGTGGGATGGTAGGTAGCCTTTAGGATTGTTGCCCTTGTCTGTGTTCTGCCGGCCCCACTCATAGCCACTGGGTGTCAGTTTGTAGGCTGTGAGCGTGCATGAGCCTGGGGTGAAGCTGGAAAACAGTGATAACATGCTTTAATACCATTTAACCAAATTAGTACTACATGCCATGACTGTAACATGTTATATTTTAAGTGACAGGCATGCTCATGTTTTTTCCTGTGGGAAAAGCCTTTACAGTGTCAATTTTCTAGATAACTGTTGCATGGAGGACCAATCCTTATAAGCACCATGATAACCTACGCTAGAAACAACAATAGAGTCCCAGTTCCAGTTCTCCATCTTGCAGTTCTGTTTAAAAGCTGTTCCTCATTGTAAAACTATTATCAACGATGCTTTATCCAATGAACAAATCTACAATTGTTTATTCATAACTACTGCATGTTCCAGTATTTGCAGCATTTTTTTGCTGTGATGTCAATAGAATTTAAATATTAAAAGCTGTTCAGAACAAAACCTGTACTCATGGCACATAATGGCACCCCCCTGGTCTAACTCTACATAGCCAAATACTCGGATAGCCAAGTGTTTTTCTAATGTTCACTATGGACATGTGAGAACTTGATGTAGCCCTTCACTGATAATGATCAACTACACCAGTACTGACAAAATATGTCTTTCTAAAATAAGAAGCCACTATAGGAGCAGGTGTGTTGTGAAGAATCCCACCTGCAAGTGATGATGATGGTCTTCTCTCCATCCCAGGCAGGGTTGTCAGCCATGATCTTGGCGTGGGTGGTGACATCCTGAGGGGACAGCTGGGGCGACTCATTGGGCTGAGTGTGGATCCAGCCAAGGGGCTCCATTTCCTAGTTTTGGAAGAGAAGAGAACGGTAACCTTGCTGGGTAAACAAAAAATATTCTTAGTTGTCTGTGGTTTGTTTTGTTTTCCCTGAGCCAGAATCACAATCATGACAAATGATGCATAGATGCTCTCAAACTGTGTGCGTGTCTTACTTTGAGGTACTCATGTCCAGGCAGCTGGTTGGGCAGGTGGACAGTCTGGTGCGTCCCCCACTGCGGCACCATGACGATACAACGGATCTCTTTCACCTGGGGGTTGTCTGGGGGACTGGTGCCGTACAGGTAGCCTGCAATCTGGAACAAGACAGGACCACACTCAATCTCTACAGGGCTAATATTGGTTTCCTATGCCAACTTAATGTAAATACATCCAAGTATGCAACAATTCTATAATCTTTTCAGAGGTTCTGACATTAAGTTTGTCTCAAACACAGTGCCAAGGGTCACCATATGTACCTGTGCTCGCAGGTCTGAGATGCAGATGAACTTCTTGAGGACATTCTTGGGCAGGATGTAAGTGTAGCCCGTCTCCTTGATGTCATCAGATGACACGTAGATGTGGTTGGTCCTCAGATGGAGGTTGGCAGCAGATATGGCTCTGAAGGGAGGAAGGAGTAGGAACAATGAAAAATCACTCTGACTGAACAGATAATACAAAAACAAAACTCAGTGCCTAGTTGTCCATTAACTACAACATGCAATTAAGTTTTTGTTCGTCAGTCACAAGCAGTAATCTTGACTTTATTACTATATAGAGTATAGAGTTCAGTGCATCAACCCCACAATTCTACAGCTCCTGCTTTCAAGTTGTTATAACATGCACCACAACCAAATCCTTGTGGTTGACTTTGTTTTACAGAGCAATATAAAAATGAACTGCCTTCAGAGTCTGAAATAAAATTTTACATGCATACCTGACTCTCCATTCAGTCTTGGAGGAGAAGGTCTGTGTCTCGTAGTTGGAGGTGGTGGAGGTGATGATCTCGTCACCGTGCTTGTTGACAGTGCGAGTCTGTGTGGCAGTGAGCTGCGACTGCTCTTTGGTCTGCTTCTCAATCTCAGCAATTTGCTGGCGCTGCTGTGACGGAGCTGAGATCTCCATGCCCAGGATGATGTCACGGATCTCTGATTGGGTCAGTGAGGCCACGTTCACACTGGAGACAGGGAAAGGACGGGTTACTTAAGTGTTGTTTTAAGTCTAGTTTTATTCAGTAATGTACAGGAGTAATAACATTTATGCTTATGATAATGTGAATGGTTAACTGAACTGTCTGTCATTCCAATAAATATTAAGCTAAAGTTTACTACTCACTTGTTCTTTTTGCCATAGTCAGCCAGAATTAGATCTTTGAGCTGCACCTCCACCTTTATCCACTCCTCATCGGTGAGGGTGGGCCAAATGTGGTGGGGCTCGGTGATGGTTGTCTTATCAGGTTTCAGGATCACCTTGGCCCGGTCATTGTTGACGTGGAGCGCTCTGAGGATCAGGATGAGACGGGAGAAGGCCTAGAGACAGAGCAAACCACCAAACACAAACTAGTTACACAGGGAGATAAGTCAAGATGTTTCTCTGAAAGTTAGTGTACTGTAGAGGGCTTTATAGGACAACAACTGGGACCTAAATAGCTGTTGACAAGTAAACATAAGGTAATCATTTTGTCATAATGCTGCTTATATGGATACTTGCTAACAGTTGCAGGTGTGCAAAAGTAAACTGCTTCAAATCAAACATGCTGTAAAATGAATTTCCTTCAAGACTCAATACAATAAATGAATACATCTAAGTAATCCTGGTATGAGGCTCCAACAGGGAACGTGACTCACTGTGTAGGAGGAAATGGTCTTCAGCCAATCATCGTAAAGGTTGAAGAGAACCATCTGGGGTTCGGTAGCCTTCAGGATGAGGTCTCCAAACTTCTCCACCTTCAGACAGGCCTGGAAGGGCAGCTGCAACTCTGAGCCCTTGATCACAATGTTGGGGAAGTCCAACAAGTGGACCTGCATGACGAGAAGGACAATACTTGGCATTAGAACTGAAAAGACTTTGACCTACAGAGATCGCACAAATACGATCATCAACACTTCATTAATACATAGAATTTAGTTGATAAGTCTCACCTCAAGAGGATCCAGCATGCCCTTCCTGGTTACAATGATCTGCTTAGGCTGCTCCTCCACAGGGAGGGAACGAATCAAGGCAGCCACTTCTTCAGCTGTCTTCCATTTGGCCAGCTACAGAGATAAAGCAAGAATGAAGAAGCGCACTCAAGGTCAGAAATGGGCACAAAAGGCTAAAAATATTTCATTTATTAAAAAAATGACGATAGTAAATATCAAGGTCAAAAGAGAAAATCAGAATAAATAAACTTATGGTAGCAGTTACACTGGTCAACAGTTCTAAGGCGATACCTGTCCCAGACGTTTTTGCCCTGCCCACACAGACGTATGGATGATCTTGAGGAAGAGCTGGCCAGTCCTGGGGTTGAAGATGAAAATAGCCCCGTTGATGGGCTTGGTGGTCAAGTTACCCTCAAAGGTCTAAAGAGAGGGAGAGAGAACCATGTGACTAAATTCAAAGGAATAGTATTTTTATATTGTCCTGCTAAAAGGACGCAAATCCGGCAACATGAATAAGCTAGCACTCCAAAACAAATGTGCAGGCAGAACAGCCTTTCACTGGGTTACTGTTGAGGCAAAAAAGAGAACACACTGGTTGCCCCTCACCTTGTGGATTGTGACTCGGTAGACATTGGTGTCATCTACAAACCAGATGATCTGGTTGGAGAAGAGTTCACCGTAGTTCTGTGAGGACAGGTAAGGCTCAGTGGGCTCTGAGGAGTACAGCTGCAGACCTTTGCGGATGCGCTCCCTGAGCACATAAAGGGCAGGATTGGCCTTCATGATCTTGGCCATGGCCTGCTGGATCAGTGGCTTGCCTCCAGGAAACCAGTTACCGTAGGCACTACAGAAGGACAGGAAATTATTTACCGGGTTTAAGATTACATTGTGGTTGTTGTGACACACTAATTTTTGTGATGTTGTATAGATATCTCCCCCAACCACCCCAAAAAATGTCTGTTACAAAAGAGCACCACTGTAGCCAGCAGGGATTTTGTATCTTGCCCAGGAGCATTTTAACAGAACAGGCACTTGTCACAGTTGATTGAACCCAGGAGCTCTGGCTGAAGGACCATCCTCTTGTTCCCTATGACACCCTGTTTGTTTTATGTTTTTGGTTCTTGCCCTGACTGACTTGACTTCTGAGTGGCAAGTCAAGCTCAAACACAAACAAAAAGCATTCAGACTAACCCCTCTCACTTCAAGAAGCCAAGTGTGTAAGTCACTGGAGCAGATGGCAATGCTCATGTAAAACATATTAGGGAGCCAGTGTGAAAACTTGACAAGCTGCTGCATAATATACTAAGAGACATTAGCAAGTGTTTGCCAAGAATCTTGCAATGTTGTCAAGTATAACAATTTGCCTGTCATCTCTCTACTTTATTTTAACCTCCACTACAGTGAGAAATAAAATCAATAAGCAAACACTGCTTAGCCTCATGCAGCAACCAAACCATTTTCCATTACAACCTCTGCAAGATAGAATTATATTTGTGTCTTGTGAGCTCTGTGTCAAAAGTTATGCACAGATTTGGCTGAAATTTGGTGGCAGCACTCTTGGCCAAAAGATCAGGTGATTACAGTTTCCTTCCAACGTGACTTAGACAATTTTTGAGTTCATGTGCTAGTGAGAAAGTCTGATATCCAGGGCTTACAAGGCAACCACTAAAACGCATTGAATTCACTTGCTATTTTGTCAGAAGATCAAAACCCTGAAGACAAAAGATAACCTTCATGGAGGCTGCAGCTTTGACATTCAGTGGTTTGTATATTAAGCAAGAAAAAACTACACTTTAATTACAATTAATGGATCTTTGTGCTTGTAATGGTACTAACCTGTGGAGGTTGTATGCCAGGTCGATGGCAATGAGCACCCCTGTGGGTGAGGGGTAGATACTCATGTTGTCAGTGGTGTAGTCCAGGAACTTGGCCCTGGCGTAACGCTCAATGTCATGTGAGTCGTAGTCACCCCAGCGCAGCTGGATGTCGATCCAGTACTTCTGTGTGGTGGTGCTGTCCATCACATCCCTGCAGGTGGAAGTCCACATTTAAATTCAAAGACTACAAAATTTTCCTTTGGAATTTTTTCCTTTGAATTTTTTTTTTAACAAATGATGATGTATCACATAACGTGTAAAATTATCTCCTGAAGACATACTTGGAATCAGCAAGCAGTGAGGGTCGGGAGACATTCCACTTGTACGATGCAAAGAGGAGGATGTCTGCACAGGAGGAGTTCATCTTGTATGACTTCCTGGGGTGAATGGTCTCCTTCTGCACAGTCTCAATCTCCAAAGCATCAAGCTCCTGGTCAAACACCTAAAGACAAAAACAGCAGGTTTAATCACACTGTGAGCAGAGCGAGTTCAAAAGAGTGAACTGATAGTGATATTTTGATATCATAGAATCTTCCAATTCAATGGCTTTAAAGTCCTTTATCACATTTGGTAACTCTTCACAAAAAGGGACATATGTACAAGCAAATAAATGATCTAATGAATCACAATGAAACTGGCATTTTTTAAAAAAAACTTTATTTAGGACATTTAAGTTGTTCTTGTCTGTTTAAGTTGTAAATCTCATATACAGTATGCATTCAGTTAATTCTTAAGCATGTTAGTCCTATGTATTCTTGAGCTGTCCAAAAACCTATTCTGTAAGAAAGACAACAGCACCCACCTGACACAGATCCATGACAATGCTCTCATGAATCTTCTGCCACAAGTGAGCCCTGAAGATCTGAATGAGGGAGATCTTCAGTGTGGGGATTTTGCCGTGCATGAAAATACCCGTCAGATCAAGCTGCACCTGGAAACCGACGTACACCTAAAGATAAAAGAGGAAAATTGTCAGCCAGTGCAAAATCTGATGAACCAATGAGACATTTCTTCATAAGACATTTTCAGGGCAAGATAAAAATCAATACATTTGAATTAAAAAACGAAGAACTTCAGTCTGTACTAACATTGGCTCTGTTGATGGTGGGTGACCACCAAAGTGTGAAGCGACGGTTGGGGATCTGGTTGAGACCAGACCTCTGGGCATTAGTAAGCTTCTTCCATTTCATGGACTCCTCAAAACCACTGGCCTTCTCCCTGAAGTGCAGAAAGACAAGAGATGTGGTTATACTGAGAGGCATTGATCGTAATACACAATAAATTACCATGGTTAGTTCAGAAGGGCTTTTAAATTAAAACCAGCTCCTATGTGTCTTAGCAGGTATGTGGTTTTTATTACTAAATAGCATTTCAAACTGCACAGAAAAGTTCAAAACACTCTCTCTTCTTTGAATGCAAGCTGGAAGACAGCTAACCCTACAATGATGACACTGTCCTCCTACTTTCTCGTTAAAATGCACCAGAGACATTTGTAGTGAGGAAGTCCTCTCACCAGAAGAGACCCTCCCAGGTGGGGAAGTAAGTGCCTTTGAAGAGTGTGTGCTCCAGGATGCCCTCCACACCGCCCAGGGCCTGGATCATGTCGGTGCGGTAGTTGTTCAGGTTCCACAGCTTGCCATCGTGCCTCTGGTGGGTCCACCAGAATGGGTTCTGCTTCAGCACCTGCACTCACAATCAACAGAGAGATGTTAATGACTGGTGGCATGTTTGTAGATGGTACTGAACTAAAAAAGAATTTACACAAAGTTGTTGAAGATTTGAACAAGTAGTGCTACACACAATAATTTCAGTGCGAGCTAATTATGCATAACAATGCAGCAGGTGTGTCTCCACCGTACCTGGTACTGCTTGAAATCTGTCCTGACTCTCCAGCCCTTGTCGTAGGCCAGTGTGTGTCTGTCTTTCTGGAACAGGGTGTTGATTCGGGGGATGCCTCTGTCCCAGGAGTCCTCCAAGTCCTCCAAGGTCAAACGCCTGGGACACAGAAAACACACTGCTATTTAACCTTGCCTAGTATCGGTTCTTAGAACAGCGAGCGGGAAGACACAACGTAAATGGAACAACAAGAACATTACATCTAACTAAGAGAGAACATCACTGCATTCTCCTTTGTAGCACACAAAGTCAAACCACATAATGTCAAAATGTCAAACTCAAAGATGATGATATGGCTTTATTAGCATATATGGCTTTGTTAGCAATTTGGAAAAAGGACCCATCATTTTGAATTACTTATTTGTTGTAATACATTTTCCGATCGCTAAACCAGATGTTATGAAGCCTACATTTTTGAGAGTACAATGACAATTAGTAGTTTGCAGCACCTACAAATCTAATATACAAGGTGCTGATCTGCAGTGTCTTCATGTTTAAGGCCGTACCTGTTCTGGGCAATAGCCTCCTGCCTCTTGAGAGCGTACTCTGCCCACACCCTCTGGGAGTCGATGAACTCACTCTCCCATGGCTGAATGTAGCGGTACAAGTTAGGAATCAGCTGGTCCTCTTCATGGCTCATTCCTGACCGGAAGTGAGTGATTCCCACATCTGTCTGCTTGGACCACCTGGTGTGGAGGGAAAAGACTGAATGAATGACTGTCCTGGTTTGCTGAGCCACCACAGCTAAATGAATTTAACAGGGATATTGAGGAGAGATGAGGTCAAACACCATTTCCATGTTGTCTTACCGCAGGTCTGACTGTGGGATAAGCACATGGCCCATGGACAACATGCCAAGGCCACCCAGCTCCTTGGGAGTGTAGAAGACAACAGGGGGGAAGCGGCTGGGCATTTTGGAGTTGAGTCCGATCTTGATACGTGTCTGGATCTTGTTCTCACACTTGACAAGCAGGTCCAGGAGCTCCTGGGTGTTGACCACTGCCTCACGGAAATATGTCATCAGGCCAATCAGAGCTGTGTTCCATTTGTTCACGATCTGGAGAGGCAGAGGGAGCATGCTTACTTATTCTGACATGGTAATAAAATACACTTTAATTATTCATTTCCATTCCACTCTGCAGTTCTTTTTGGGATGAGGTCGCTTGCTGACCTTGGTGAATGTGGTGGATCCAGAGGCCATGAGGATCTGACGCACTCTGTTGTGGAAGCGCTGCATTGATTCATCGTCCACACGCAGGAAACACTGCGCTGTCCTCTCTTTGGTAACCTACATACAGAGATACAAAATGAGCGCTCAGATAAACACAACTGTGACTAAGAACAAAGAAGGGAAAAAAAGGACTTTGTATGTAGTTCATTTTATGAGATGTAACAGCTACTTGCACCAATCCAGTCAGTCATCCATTTTATATAACATTGACTCAGGACTCTAATTTTGGATTATTCATTGTTATCATTTATTTTTTGTTTTTTGGGGGTATTTTGGCCTTCTCACCTCATTCTGCAGGTTCCAAACACCATCCTTGTGGGTGAACTCCTCATAGCTGGTGCGGCACTTGGGCAGGATGCGGCACTCAAATCCACACATGTTGAAGAGCAGGTTGGGGTTGTCCTTACTATAGACCGACACAAAGCTGTTCTCCCATTGGACGGTGGTCACCGACCGGGGCAGACGGTTCTTTATGTCCCAAAACACTGCACGGCCACTGGGAGAGACATACGACGTCTTATTATTCCACATTGAAAGGTCAGTATCATTGGCCCAGTTTAATTTCACATTAAAAAGCATATTCCACTTTCAATTTCTTTCTATTTTCCTGTAATTGTTGCATTTTATTTCATTTCCCATTTGCATTTCCATTCTTGCAATATTAGACAGTAAGGGCTGTAATGTCTACCTCGTTAAAGCAGCACAATATGCAACATAGGATGAAACCCAAAAGAACTTCTGTAACAATCAGTGTAGTCTAGAGGTGAACTCACAGGTTGACGTCATGCTTCATCAGTCTCATGCGGGCGTCGCGGGGCCAGCACTTCTTGTTGTTGTAGCCCACTATGTTCTCATTGTTAGGGTCTGGGTGCTCTGTGAGGTACCTCTGAATCAGATCCCTAGCCTCATCTGCTGAAAACCTGCAAACCCAAGAAAATCATTTACACTTTAAATATAACGTATAATATTTTAGACATCCTTAGTTTTCAGACAAGAGAAGCAGAATAGGGTAAACAACGTAAATATCCTAAAAAAACTAATGAAAAGCAGACTGTAAAACCTGTCTGTCAGATTATATTTAGATGACTCAATCCCACCTGAAGAAGATGTGGATGCGGTCGATGTAGCGGCAGTAGAGGCGGATTGGGTGGGCAGTCTCTGTCACTGTGTCCTGGAAACTGAGGAAGTCATTGGGCATCTGGGGTGGTCCAGCCATCTCACTGGCACGGTGCAGGCCCAGGACCAGCAGGTCCATCACCAGACCGTAGTACTGCACAATGAATGAGGCGAACTGGAGCCCCCTGATGATGCCATAGGAGTTGGTGTGGTTCATGTCCTAGATGGGAAGAGACAAAAAGCATTTAGACTAATCAGCAATAGAATTTTATATTGTAGCCAAAACACTGAGTTAAAAACTATTATACAAATACAAAGTCTCTAGTTAGTTTCAGCAGCATTAATGAACCTAATCAAAAGTCTTCTATAGAAGAGAGAGCAGGGGGGCAGTGTGTCGTTTAAGCGCGTCTTTAAGCAATGTACATTATTAAGCCTCACATGCTCCCCCATTGTGAATAATTCTGGATAGACAATCAGCTGAATCACTAAAATATACCAATTTATCCCAATAATAAACTAATAAAGCATTCACATTCAACAACGGGAATGTCAAATGGCACCACTGACTGTTGATCGTTTCCCTAGGATTATCTACGAACATTAAGCAGGTGCAAATTATAATGTAAACTGAATGTTTACCTTGTAGTTGATGACCACGTTGTTCTTGGCTGTCATGTAATCGGCGATGTTGTGATCCACAATGAGACGCAGCAGCCTGTTCAGCAGTGTCAGGTCAATCTTCTCATACATCTTCTCATAGCGGGACTCCAGCATCACGTTGCACTCACCCTCCGTGGTCTCCCACACATCCTGCAAATTGTTGATGCCTGGAGAGCATAAAGGGAAAAAAGCAATGAGATAATGCTTGACAGTTGTTCCTTTGTTGGGGTTATCAGCAGTAATAGTGCCGCCAACTTTACATCATAAATATCACAAAAAACCAACAGTCATATTTTTTTCATGAGAAAATCGAAGCAGAGCCCTGACCTTGGCACCACTTGTAGACCAGCAGTGGAGGTGGCTCGGTGTCAGCAGGTTTGATCCAGGGTGGGAAGAGGCGTCTCTTGTCTGCCTCATACCAGAGGTACTGGTCCAGGTAGGCGTCAGTGATCTTCTCCAGAGGCTCCACATCATATACCGGCACCAGGTGACTGTACAAGTCCATGAACTCAATACCCACCTGGAAAAGGGAGAAGTGTTAAGACAGACTGGGATGAGTGGGACTGGCGAACTTGGAAACATGCTAGTAGCAATGACACTTCGGACATATCTTAGAAATTCAGTGCTACAATAGTCAACCTGGCACTTATCCAGTTTTTATGTATTGTAAAGTATCAACTCCAATGCTTTAAAAAAAATCTTGCACCAGCAATATGTAATACCTAAATAACAAAAATGCATTTGAAGCTGTAAATAATTTGTCAACATGTGTATTTTTTGCATGCATACACACAGTCATAATCATTCCATATTAGGCCTAAATTCAAAAACTTCACTTCTGTTACAGTTACTGACAGTTTAGGAAACAAAACAAAAAAAGTTGTAGGTGTTGGTCCTGACCTCTTTGAAGGCTCTCTGTGTGAGCAGGTGACGTTTGATCCTGGACAGAGCCTCGTGGGGGTTGTCATAAGCCTGCTCTATGAGACCAAGCTCTTCCCTCTGAGACTGGTTCAGACGAGATTTCACACTGGAAGGAAAACACAGACACAAATTGGACAATGTGGAAAATATTTATGTTTGTTGATAAGTTAGTCATATTAGCAGTGTGTTACCTGTACGCCTCCTTGAGCCTCTCCAAAGCCAGGATGAGCAGTTTGGTGTCGTGTTTGTAGGACAGCGGGGGGAAAGGGATGGGCGAGAAGCGACGGCTCTCCAGCCAGTGCACTGTGGTGGTGTAGATGGCTACCGCCTCTTCAGCTGTGATATAAGGACCATCCTGTAGACAAAACAAACACACCTCACATTAGACATGGGCAAAAATGTGAAGTCCCTGGACTAGACAACTTTATGCTCAGTGGAGGGGACTCTGCAGAACATTAATATTTGCTCTACCTTCAAGTAATTGTGCTGCCTCTCCTGCTCGGCCTTCAGGTAAAGACGTGTCAGTCTTCCCAGGTTTTTCTTGCACACCGTCTTGTCGACAGTGGCGCCACGGCGGATACGCTCACGATTGTAATGAGCTGTGTTGGTCCACCAGTCAGCCTTGGCCTTCACGTAGCGCAGGATCATGTTCTCAATGGGAGTGGGCAGGCCTGGCACCTGAGATGGTTGAAAAAGGTTGAAGAATCGGAGCATTGTTTATTTACATATCTATTATCAGTGCAACAATCAGCCTTATCTGACAGCTATTTTGTACCAGTCATTTTAAGAATATCATAGTATTTTTCTATGCTGTTATTTTTTTCCTTGCTATAGTGTGTGAGGCAATATTTTCTGTATTAGTATGTAAATTAACTGAACAGTCTTATACTTCCTCACTGAAATCAATGCATATGGCAAAACATAAACTAGTTTGTGTCCAGTTCCTAGATTGTCAAAGATAGTTTATAGCTGCTGGTGTCAAAATAAAATGCTAATGAGTTGTTCTTAGGATAGCAACTTCTCTTTAAGTGCTGCAAAATCAGGTAAAATGTGCTGACCTTCCAGGGGATGTTGGCCTTCCAGCACCTCCAGGACTCGCTGAGGTGCTGCAAGATGGTCCTGGCCTTGTTCTGTTTGATTCCCTCTGGCATCATGTCCAAGATGTCATGCATCACTGCAGCACGCAACTCCAGGTCAAAGTGAGACTCCACACGCTGCTTGGTCACGGTTTTGGCTACACCCTTGGAGTGACGCCCTGTTGGGGGAGACAGAGAAAGTTGCAGCTGAAAATGCCGTCGTTCCTGCCAATATTAACGTGGGAACATATGTGTTGTTTATTTTCTAATGCAAGTAATAAGTAAAGATGCGTGCATACCTTCAAACTGCCTGGCCAGCAGGTTACCCAGCCACCTCTCCAGCAGTGGGGTGATGCCCCTCATGAAGAACAGCCAAACCCTCCAGCCAGGAGCCCAGAAGCCACAACCTGGCCCTTTGCCAACAGGACCCTGATCAAACACAATTTAAAATCAGACATTTCTCCAGGTGCCAAATGAGCAAGCCAGTATAAATTTGTGAGTGTCTGTGTGCATTAAAATACCAAATTCTTTCTGTGTACAGCAAAACATCACTTGAATATGCTTAACTACTGTCAGACCATCAAAACTTGGTGTGTACTTACGGTATTGAAGCGGTAGTAGATGAGATGCTTGAGGTCTTTGCACATCCTGATCTGTCTCATCAGCTTGTACTTGTAGCGGTACATGCCTGTGAGCTGGCCCACATGAGCAAAGATGTACTGCAGCCCATCAGCCAACTGCAACAAAGAGGAAATATTCATATGTAAAACATCATGTGGGATAATGGATATCCTAACAGTACAATTTGTAATCACACTGCTAACAGGTTGAGCAGGTCTACCTCTACAATCCATCAACTTTATATGGTCAAATACTTCTTGGATTGTTTGTGGGGTCACTACATTTGCTGAAACTATATAATCAAGACACAATAGAAATAAAGTGGGCGGGTATAGCTGAGCCTCAAATAGGACTTTGAAATTTGCCCTTGTGTCTGACCTGGAATGCGTCCACATTTCCCAGTCTGTACTGCACATGACTGTCCACCACCAGCTTGCTGAGACGCAGCACCTCTCTGCACAAGTGGAAGGCGTTTCCGAATCTGGACTTCTTACGCTCCTGGAGAATTGAAACAGAGGCAGTGCTAGGTCAAAAATAGGCAACAAGCATGTGAACAGTTTTTGGTAACAAAACAGAAAATAAAGTGTAAGTTCATTCGAAAATAAAAAGGTAAATTAATGCTTCATGTTTTCACTTTTGCAGAAGCCACGGAATTGCATAAGCTGGACCTTCAGACATAACATTTGTAATTACACAGGTTAAAGCCATAAACAAAAAGTAAGATTAAGAGCAGATTCTGAAAGAAAAAAATAACATGCTCCTGTATTAAAGCATTTGTGTGTGGTGTCAAATAAGTAATTTAAATAAGGTGTCGAGAGAATTGCATTTTAAGTTCATATAAAGCTGCATGGTGATCCTTGTACCTTGGTGGTGAGCGTCTTGACAGGCTTCAGGTTGAAGTTGTAGTCCAGATGCAGGTAATTGAGGTTCTTACGGTGGATGAGCAGATTGAGCATGTTGTAGCCCTGTCGACACACCTGCAGACCCACCTCCACCCAGTCCAATTTGGTGGACTGGAAGAATTTGGTGGCTTTGAAGGAGCGGAAAAGGTACCTGGAAGCCAGCAGAGGGAAAATCTTTACAAAACATCCAACTGATAAGCCAAAAAATTGCTCCAGACAGAAGGATAAGGCAATACAAAATGACAGTCAAAATTTTTAATACAGTGTGTCTACAGAGATGCTCACCTCTTCTTCTGGGCCTTGGGTGGCCTGTGTTTGAGAGCATTGAGCACATAGTACTTGAGCAGTTTCTGGTATGACACACGCACTTTCACTGGTTGGCCAGCTGGGCAGTGCTCGCGGTACCTGTAAAACAATACAAACATCTCCCAATTACATTTTGTCAAGTAAAGCTGTTGTTCTATTATGATGAGATGATCAACCAAGTCAAATTCTACACAGGAAAGATTTTTCCCTGAACACAAAGTCATGCCACATTTGTGGGCCCAGCATGTTGGTGCTGTGCAGTTTGCTTACCAGTTCTTGATGAGTGGGATGTCAATGGCGCGCCTTGTCCGGCCAGACCGCAAGTTGAAGGGTCTTGGCGCCCACAACAGGGCGATGCCATTGGCAGTGTTGTCTGTGTAGAGTGGCGTCTCCTTGAGGAAAGGCTCCACATACTCAGGCAGCTCAAACTCCTCGTCATCATCGGGCAGAGGCTCTTGACTCTGTGAGCAAAGAGATTTCATTATTTATCTGTAGCTTAATACCATTTGATTTTCACCTTCAACTAATGAAATGTTTTCAAGGGAATATCTGAATGGTCAAAGGCCAACTGCAACTGCAGCCAGTGATAAACAAAAAGAACCATTCATTATAATTTTCCTCCAGTTCTTACGCACAGGCAAGCAGACCAATGCAAGTGCGCCTTTGTAAGAGGACTTCATTGAAGACTTCACTTAGAATTTGTTGGGAAGGAATTTTCTTTATCTTTCCCCTCTTATCAAAAGCAGAGGGTAGATTATCTGCCAGGTTTACCTTGACAGAGTGTCTGTGGGAGATTGGGTTGATCAGCGGGTCAAAGTAGAAAGCCGGCAGATCTGGATCCTCTGTCTTGATGAACACCACATTGGGTGTATGATACCTGCAGAGAGAAATAGTCAGGATCCTCCACTCAGCACTGGAAAAAAAGCAATTCTACTAACAAAATAGTTTTATGGGAGAATTTCACCCAAGTTGCACCTGAACTATTTTTCTCCTTCTTTGATGTGTTTGATGCTTTAAGAAGAATTATTGTGATGTTATCTGGCTGTAATACATAGTTTTAATCAAAATTCTTGAAAGGTTTGATTCATATTATCTATATTATCCAAGAGCTTTAAGTTTTGAGGTAAGAGAACTTATGCACAAAATAAATGAACATTATTTCAAGTCAGTCATCAATTTGTTCATTCACATCTAGTGGACTTGCTCTGACCAAGTGAGGTGGACGTGGTGCGGCAGGTTGTTGTACAGGTAGGGGAAAGCGATTTTGTACTCTGTCCTGATGGGCTGCCGGATGATGATTTTGTTGATGTCATTAAACTCATTCCAGTCTTCATCCCTATGAGAGAGCAAAAGAAATTTCAACTGAAACAAAGATAATCTGTCATAAATTAACTAATGCCTGTTTACAATTGAATTTACAAGAAATATGCCCCTAAAACAAGTTCAACCAAGTTTTCAGTCTTATAAGCATGCAAGTAGTGTGTGCAACATGGTATGTATAATACAAATGGTAAAGGTAAAGTCTTAAAGGTACTGTTTAGGAATGGCAGGAGGTCCTTACTGGAGATTGATGTCCCTGACCAGTGGCTCAAACTTGGGTCCCCCAGGGATGGCCATGTTTAAGGCCTTGGAAGTGAAGAAGGCCTTGAGGTCAAACAGGTAGAAGTAATTGTAATCCACCAGGTCAGTCAGCAACTGGTTTGCCAGGCGGTAGAGTGTGGACATCATGGGCAGGGTGAACTGCCAGCGACGGTAAGTGGTGCCATTCACAAACCTGATAAACAAAGACAGCACAATTCAGTTGAGATCTTATTATATTTAGTCAAATTGGGGACATATTTTTATATAAAAGTGGGTAAACATTAGTCTGTCAGGATAATGAGAATGAAGCAAAGATTTACTTTGTGGTGTCTTTGAGGGGCTGGTGCTCATAGAACCAGTCCACAACTGAGGAATCCTCCTCAGGGTCCAGCTCCATCTGAATGGCCTCCAGTGGCTCAACATCAAGTATGTTGTCAGCATAGTCCAGTGGCGGCTCCTCATCATCAAATGGCGGGAAGCGCATACGTTTGAAGTGCCGGCGATCACGCTTCTCACGACGCATCATGATCCACATGGCACTGGGGGAAGGAGAGGAGTTATAGCGGACTAGTTAAAGCTGTAAAAAAAAAAACCTTGGTCATTAAGATTTGGGGTGTATTTTGTTTGTATTTATTCAAGAAATCTTCATTCAAAATCACTTGTCTGTAGAAACTATAGATTAGCACAACTCTACTAATGTACATTTTTCAAATGTATAGGTGCAATGTACTGAAAACGTCACACTGACATCATAATTTGAGCACAAGCGCTCCCTCTTACCCCCACTGGGCAATGTAGACAGGCTCTATGACCCAGGGAATTTCATTGACGAAGGAGATGGCTCCAGTTATGTGGTAGAGGACAGGCACATCTCTGATCTGTTCCCAGGGCATGGGCATGTTCTCCAGCAGCTTTAGCACTGCATGAGGCATGTACTTGAGGGCACTGTTCAACAGAAAAGCAGGGAAAAAACAAGGGGATTCAAAATGAGTGAAAGGAGTGTTGATAGTGGAATTATTTGAAAAGGATTTTATGTATGCAAAGAGAAGAACATTTTTATAAAAATATTTAAATGAACTGATACATATTTCTTACACAAATTACTAAAACCTACCCAAGGTAGACCCTCTTATCGTGGCGAAACTTCCTATTGGTCATGTCCCCATGGTCTCTGATGATCTTACGGACATGCTCAGGTGGCATGTCCTCCTTCTGAGCATCCACAAAGCCAAACTTTCTCTTCTCTGAGTAGCGCTTTGCCTGCAACTGCTGCCATTTCCTTGCTATAAAGAAAGGTTTTAATGAACAACAAATGAAAAGACAAACAGGTATGTACACTATGGTCTTAACCGTTTAAAGATGGGGGGAAATAGTGATGTACATTTAAATCACAAAAGGGATAGAGCAATGTGTAAAACCCGACATACCTTTCTCTTGCAGCTTTTCTTCTGACATGAAGTCTGGCACCGGTGCAGGAGGGGGTATGCCGGGTGGCATCCCTCCGGGAACCCCTCTGTAGGGAAACGCAGCTGCCATGGCGCCTCACGGCTGAAACACAGGAACCAAACAGAGAATTACAAAACAGAGACGACCTTACGTGCATTGAGTGCAGCAGATTCGTGTTCGTCAGGTGCAATCCCCTAAATAATAGTCAATCAAATAAAAAGCTGATGCACGCCTCAATATGGTTGCCATCATTCTATCGAGCTGTATCACTCCTTCTGCTACCATTCTGAAACCACTTTAGGAACAAAATTAACATTAGGTCTTTCGCCTAAACTTCATGCTAATGCTTGGCTAACGTTAACATACTCGCCTTCTGGCGCTAACACCTACGGACAACAAAGTGATTAAGCTATCGTTATCTAACTAGGTAACATAGCAATATGGCTCCTAAAACGAAACAAATAGTAGCACAAAGCTTTACGGTATAATTTAACTCAAGATTGACTCGGCGATAAGGCAGTCAGCGAACATATATAAAAATGACTAATAGGCTAATCAAACATTTCATAGCTACCATGTTTGCATGGTTTTCTATGTGTCCTGGTAGCGTTAAGGCCAAGCGTGAATGGTGTGGCTAAGCTAAAGCTAACATTAGCGGTTAACAGCGGTTAACTAACATTAAGTCACAAAGGGTAGAATAGTTGAAAGAATAAGTTACCTCCACTCCCGAGGCAACTGCTTAACGTCGAAGATAGCCTTGTTTCGCAAGAAACTAAACTTTACCAGAGCATTTCTCTTACAAAACTGAGAAGACTTTTCCTCGATTTACAAGACTGTGTTGAATTGTCTCTCGAATTGCAGCACGCACGGAGAACGACGGCGAATGCACGATGCACGCAACTCTATACAATTCACAAAGGTCGAGTACGCTATCGCCGACTCTTTCTTGTCACTAGAACAGAGGCAGCTACGTCGAAACCTGCGCAAACGTAGTAAAAGCGCAATCGTTCAAATACCCGGATGAAGGAACCGGAAGTTTGCGTTGAGATGGCTTCCTCCCCCTTCTTATTTGTTAAGCAGTTGGCAACTAACCATATATGCGTTAGCGCCACTTACTGCTGCGGAGCGTGTAATAGAAATTTTAAATCATGATTTTAGAGACTTGCCCCGAAGTTCATTTTGTTCTGCGTGAACTCTTGGATCCCGCCTCCCTCAACTCTGGTCACAGTGACAGTATTTCTTTCTGCGTCACATTAATTTCTTCCAATAAATGATAACAAACTCGACTGACTCCCCCTCCTGGCAATAAATACACCGAAATAAGTGCTCGAAGTTCAATGTAGACTTTCCATGATCTTCAGAGTTATACCTAAGTGAATAAACTAACTGGCTTTATCCTTTGAGACGGAATGTCGACCACTGACGAAGTGCATGCAAATGTTAAGGTAGGCCAAATATGAAGTATACTGAGTTTGAAGGTCGAGATGATAATGGTTTCCCCACAATAATCAAATTTGGGCAGTTTGGTCCTACGCTCGACCATAACTGAACCCGTGAAGCTCCAATATGCATTCCCCTCTTTGCCTGTATAGGATTTCAGAGTGAACGCTGAAACTGCACTGTTATATCTGGCACTTATTCAACAAGCAGCTCTTCGACCAACAAATGCTCATGTGGATAATTTGTCTGTTCCTCTTTCGTCTTGTTGGACTAAAATATACTTTACGGGACGTACTGGCGGAATTAAAATTGCGACATGAAACTTACAGATGTCATCATGTTTGCCATATCGCTCGCTCCCTGTCTCTCATTCAAAGAAAGGAAGAACAGCATGTCTTTGGTCGGGGTTTGTCTTCACTCATATTTGATATGTGCCTAGAAATACTATGGCTCTCAACTGGAGTCTACCGGTGATTTGAATACCAGTGCTGCCTCCTGCAGTTTTTCCTGCCGCCCAGTACCTAAAAGTGTTGCTGAAGCACTCAACCTTGTTCACCCTGAGGTCACCAAAAGGTATGACTTTACATTTCTATCACGATTTTCTCAGCTTCACACTGTACCATATATCTCTACTAGTTCTATATTTTACGGTTCCTAAGATACAAATTGTCACTTCATACAGTGTGAACAAGGTTTTCTTGGTATCTTACCTACACATATAACACTCATTTAAATGTGATCAGACCAGAGTCCAGAACACAGAGATGGTAAAAAGTGGTGCCTGTTGAAATCCGTAAATGTTTCCTTATACATGCTTCAAAGGGGACAGATCCTGGGATCACAGGAAGGGACCAATTTGTAATGGTTTAGTACAAGTAGTAGGCATACTTCATTAATCCCACTTGCAGTACATGCAACATTCCACTACTATTACTATATGGTTTAATCAGAGTGAAAGCCCATGACTGTGTTAATACCTCTATAGACATTCTGGGAAGGATAAACCTATTACTAAAACATCCTGTGTGTTGATTCAGTACATACTTAAGTGATCAGTGTTGTCCAGGACGCTCTGACCTTTAGACCTGGTTCTCCTATTATGCAGTATGGCAGGTATTCAAGATTACATCCAGCAGTTGAACTTGTTTTCTTGATTATCTTTCTCAGTCTTTTGTCATACTTAGCAGTCATGTGATGCTTTGTCCAACCAGCAGGTCAGCCTCCAGCCTCTGCAACCTGATGCTTCCTTGGCTTTGCATGATGACAGGCATTATGGCCTAGCACAGTTGTCATTTACTTTTTCTTTCTTTTTGTTTCAGATTCTTTGGCTGTGGAATTCCAGTTCCAGAGAAGGTTGAGGGCTTGAGAGTGCTGGACCTCGGGAGCGGCACTGGAAGAGACTGCTATGCCTTCAGTAAGCTTGTTGGACAGAAGGGGCGTGTCGTAGGGATCGATATGGCAGACGAAATGGTAATGCCAAATGCTTGTGCACACATGAGCTGACGCTGATTTCTTCATTGTCTATAATAATACTTTAATATCTCTTTAGATTGTATTATCACGTCAATACATTGAGTACCATCAAAAGAAGTTTGGCTATGATGAGCCCAATGTCACCTTCATCCAGGGGTACATGGAGAAGCTTAGTGAAGCTGGTATACAAAGCGACTCCATTGACCTTATAATGTAAGTTTACAGCATGGTTATGAGTAATTGTGTAATACTCTCATAAGACAGATTGGATATCTCAACAAATAAAACTGTTTTCACAAAACTCTCCAGATCCAACTGTGTTATCTGTCTGTGTCCTGATAAAAAAGCAGTGCTACAGGAAGCCTACAAGGTCCTAAAGGTTAGTGTGGTAAATTTCTACTGTTTACATCCAATGCAAAATGTCATAAGACATACAACAGACTCTGATTTCACTACTCTCAACATGTACCTATTGTATACAGGAGGGAGGTGAACTGTACTTCAGTGACATGTACGCCAGCAAAGTGGTTCCTGATCATTTCAAGCAAGATCCGGTTCTGTGGGGTAAAATAATACTTTTAAGCAGGATGGTGATAATTGTTATTGAATTATTAAGTTTCAGTCAAAAAGGCAAGAATGTTTTCAGAATTGCATTGTTGACAGCTGCTGACATCAATGAATCCTGCATCTTTGACGTATAAATAAAGCATCCATGAGAGAGGGACTGTTGAGGATAATCAATTTACTTTGTCCTGCTTAGGTGAAGGAATGGGTGGCTCTCTGTTTTGGCGAGACTTCATTTCATTGGCCAAAAGCGTTGGCTTCAGCACTCCTCACCTTGTTGCAGCAAGTAAAATTGTGGTCCACAATCCTGAGCTCACAGCAAAAGCAGGTAAAAGGAAAAGTTTGACTTTTGATGACTTGTGTAAGTCATTTTAATTACTGTATATAATCCAGTATAATCCCCTTTTCTCTCCCATATTTGCCCCAACAGGTGACATCAGCTATGCATCAAGCACCTACAGACTCTATAAACTGCCCAAAAATGCAGTTAAGTCCAAGGCAAAAGTGACCTATAAGGGAACTGTGGCAGAATTCCCTGATAAGATGGATTTTGATTCCTCCCACCATTTCAAGGTATACATATTGTGTCAAGTCACACTGAAAATATTTAAAGTTAGATGTACCGATTTCAAGCGAACTATTCAACAAAGTTTACATTTGGACAGGATTTGACATTCATTACATTTACCTGCTGCACATATGTTGAATAAAGAATGTTTGTGTGTGTGTGTGTGTGTTATCCATCAAAATTACCAGTTCAATTGGCTGCTATCTGCTTCCACTTAAAGAAGAAACATGCAGATTCTTGTTGATAAATGCCATTTACAAATGTTTTTTGTTATATCAGACATATATGTAATGTTTCATTTGTGTTGTGCTATGCAGAAAGATGTGGCAGTGGAAGTAGATGCAGAGATGGCAGCAGTTCTCCAGAGTTCTCGTTTCTCCCCCGATTTCATAATCCAGATACTGGATGAACCAGAGCCAAACCTGGACCCAGCACCACAGGTAGCTGGTATCCTGGACAGATCAAGGCTTTAATGGTTTTAATTTTGAATGGCTAACTCCTGACTACATCCTTGAGGCAAAGTCATGGTATTGTTGATCAATATCTGCCTGTAAGTCAGCTTTGTCCAAATCAAACAGAGACTGAATTCAAATTAGACATATATTTATTTATAATTATTTTAATTTGAAATGCACACCTTCAAGTACATTTCTAGAATGTCCTTTCTAGATAGGTAGTGTACTTTGTTTAGATATTACTCAGAAAAACAAACATATGTTTTGATTTTTTCCCCCTAAAAATGTACACAAAGTAAAAAAAAAAACAAAAAACTTTACAGCAATCATATACCAATACTATTAAGCTTTGATATTAATGTAAGATTTGTATGACTTTCAGATAAGGGTTTGAAATTGTTCTCTCTCCTTCCTCAGTACTGCCACCTCAGCCCTTTTCTGCTGGCTGACAAGATGGGCTCCTCAGTGAAACAGTGCTCCAAAATAGGCAAATAAAGGTGCGGCTGGATGGAAACTTGGCATTGTGGCAACAAGGGAAATAAGTGTTGCGCTTCTTCCTGTCTTGATACATTTTTAAGTGTTTCTTTTTTAGGTTCATTGGGGTCTAAATAATTTCTTGTCATGTCTTATGTAATAACAGTAGTGTACTACAGTTTTATAACATGTTAAATCAGTGAGTAATTCAACAGTTATGTTCATAACAAAACCTGACATAGCAATAAGATGATATGTAACATAATAATAGTTCACAGATAATAAAATGAGTTCATTTTCACAACTTGAATTAAATGTTTAAGCTTTTCTTCACAAATTCTCACATGAACTCCACTAGTGATTTGAGGGGCAACGATAGGGCAAGTTTTCTTTATTTTGAGCTGGAGTTTGTTCTGCTACCTTGTTCTGTCTCCAAGGCTGGTTTTTCAAAACTTATTCTCCATGATAAAACTGATCCGATTGGATTAAATCTGCAAATAAAATTTTGAATTCAAATGGTATGATAATCACACTCTGATGTACTGTTATAGTCCGTAAGAAATGTGTAATCGCCATCGTGTTATGTTGTGTTATATAACTGTGCAAGGCTGAGAAAAAAGAAATGAAAACAGCAAAAGTAGCAATGATTGATTTTAGTTACTATAACAGAAACAGTACAGTAAATGGAATGATCAAAACAATCGGTAGTATCAAAAATCCCACACCGATTAATCTAACACATGAGTATTGATAACCTACAATGAAGCATCCAATTTTTATTTTAAGAAACTGGTGATGTTAAAAATGCAATAAAAAGCTTACACTGAATAACACGCTCCCTCTTTTTAATCTGAGGTTGTTGAACTTGTTGAACAAGAGCAGCCACTGAGATTATAGCTGACAAAACAAATGTTTTTACAGTACTTAAGTCAGGCACCAAGGGTACCAAACAAGCTACAACTTGGCTGTAAGTGCTTTGACATTTCAGTAAACATGAATCAGTGGCCTGAAACATTACAAAAGTTTGATAGTAAACAAAAAAAGGACACATCAGCATATTCTATTACAGTATTTTTTTCCAGTTCAGTTTTTTTCCTGTTCTTTCTAAGTTCTGTTGGAGTTTTAGGCCAAAAATGTGTTATTCATACATGTGCTGTGGCTTTCAAAATAAGTGGCACCAGGTAGATTTTTGAAATTTAAACATCAAAATGTATGAAAGATGTTATACTAGTTTTGCAATACTGGACATGAAAATGTAATGTTTAACATCATACAACTACACTGCAAGTTGCTTGGATCCTAAAATAAAGTGCAGCAAAATTTATGGACAACTCTGTTGGGTAGCTAGAATTTACTAAAATGTCACTTTGTTAGCTTACATACATCAGCACAACTGTGCTAATCAAAACTATACAAAAATACAGACAAAATCTTTGCAATTCAAGTTGGTCTTCTTTCATTCATTTGCTAGTTCATTTACTGTGTCACAGCAATATATCCATTACTCAGTGGGTGCACAAGGCCTAAATTCAATGAAGGTTGACTTGCTGCTATGGTAACAACATATCAGAGTTCTGATTGGTTTTCAACTGGCCTGGTGTAGGTAATGGAAAGATACAATTTGGCACAAATTAACAGATAGAGAGAGAGAAAAAAAAGAGGCAACAATTTCATCATCTGAGGGGTGTGTTATGTCTGGGCACAGTGGACCTGCTGTTACATCTGTAACCAGCCCAGGTTGTCGGCTCTGAAACAGACAAGAGAAATAAATACTTCTTAGACTGTATTTTAAAAGATCTCATGCAGTCAGGGTGCTTTCATCCTCTTTTAAATGTGTTGCACATCCAGGGGTTTCTCTCCTGGGAATAATTCATGGTTAGAGTGTGTATATATAAATATGGAATTGAGTGTGTACACAGCACTTGATGTGGGGACACTCACTGAGCCTGTGCCTTTGTTATGATCTGGCCCGTGGCCATCATCTCTGCCAGGCGAGACACGGCTGGGTCAAACATCAGGCTGGCTGCTGCTACCACAACATCATCTCTGTTGAAAAAGGAAGAGTGCGGTAAATTCAAGTCCAAATGTGTGTATTCATGTTCAACACTGAACAATGGCAGGTGTCATTCCGCAGCTGCTCACTTGATATAAAACGCCAGGAACTTCCTTTCTTCCACTTTGCCTTTGAATATGATTTCTGTGTATCCTTCTCCATAGCCTAGAGTGGAGAAATGAAAGGGGGAAGTATAGCCTGGGCTTAAATATTATGGTGCCATTTTACCATTAAAACAAAAAAAACATCTTACCTGTGTATCTGATACTCTTCCCTAGCAACACAGTCCAGAAAAAAGGAGCAGACTCAATTTTTGTTGGTTTCTGTAGCATATTTAGTGCAGCTACTCGCCCTGGGTTTGAAGAGACAAGAAGCATGATGAGGTTAATCCCCAACATCAAATCAGTTTCACCCACAGCATTTTGCTCTGCATTTGTCGTCCCAGATAACAAAAAGATGCTTGTTTCTAAAATATCCAAACAGATTTCATCTGAATCAGCCACCCTCACCAAACCACACAATATGATCCTTCAAAGATTTACCGTGGGCTTGTGACATCTGCCAGTGACCGATGTTGACCCTCTGGTCTCCTCGAATGGTCAGAGGGAAGGAGGTAACATCTCCAGCACCAAAAACATCTGGCACGTTGGTCTTCATGAACTGTTATCAAGTGCAACATGTTTACAGGAGAAGTGCAGTGTCAGGTCTACAAACAAAGTGATTCACTTTGAAAATGAATGACTGAACTGAACTTGACTTTTAGGCCCGCGCAATTTTCACAATAGGATGATACATTTTCTATGAACTGTCCTATGAGGGACTCAGATTATACTGGACCCAGGTTTGGTCAAAAACCTTAACCTTGAAAAAGAAAAAGAAAAAAAAACAACAGTATTTTTCAGGAATTTCTGTCCAAAACCCAAGAAGCCAAGAGAGTTAATTCAAAACATTTTGACCTGAAACCAAAGAGTTTAGTCCTAAATGAAGGGCTGAAGTTCAAATTACCCTGCTGACATATTAGATATGTGTGTACAGCAGTAATTATAATTTGGCTGTTGACTTTGCCCTGTACTAACAGTGTTACCTTGTCAACAATCACTGCCTTCCTAGAGTCCAGCTCCACCTGGCTTCCCACCAAGAAGTCTGAGTTGGGGATCACACCTGAGAAACAAAGACTTGTGTATTTAGCAGAGCAAGTACAGCAAAGACCTAAAAGACAGTGCGTTACTATGACAGGAGAGGCTTATGAAGTTTTTTGATTTTGACAAAACAGGAAAGGTCATTAAATTATGGTCAAGTTCCAAAGACAGAAAAGGGCAGCAGGAGAGGCGTGTTAGCTCCTCCTGATAAAATCACTGCTACAATAGACCCTATTTGTATGATCAATAATTTTGGTAACAAGTGTTTATCCCAATATCTGTGAGTAGGAAACAATAAATTACCAATTCCTGCAATCACCACATCGGCTTCCAGGACTGCACCAGTCTTCAACACCACCTCTTTCACCTGAGCAAATGACAAACCATATGGATCTATGCACCCTGCACTAAAATATCCAAGAGACTTGAAGCATAATAATAAAGAGAAGCAGCGACAGTACTGATAGAGTAGTTGGTAACATTACCTTGCCATTCTCCCCTCTGATCTCCGTGACATTGTCATTCATGTAGAACTTGACATTATGTTCCCCCAACATCTTAAAAGAGAAAAAATAAATACATTTTGAAGTGTAGTTGTGCATAAAAGCTGAAACAGGAATCAGATATCATATAATGGTGGATCTCTGCCATCATTTCTTACTTGCATAGTCATCTTGCCAATCTCCCAGCCCAGGGACTTTTCATAAGGGTATTCTGTGGTGCCAACTATGACCACACTGGCAGCTTTGTCTGATAAGTAGGACGCCACCTCCATTCCTAAAAAACAAAGTCTACTTGAAATACTGATAAAGAATGACTTGACATGTGCAACGCCTGTTTTTATATGTAATACAGCAGTTCTGCCTGGAGCCTTATTGTTTTGAATAGTAACTACATGGTTTCCCTATTGGAGGACGTGCTAGGGTGTCTATATACTTTTAACCCCAGCTGCATGCACATTTTTATATCACATGGGCCTGATGTAGTGAAACAACTGAGGAAAATGTTTGTCTTAGATAATAAAAGGTAACAAGTTTAACATAATTTTAGCATCAGTAGAATAGGGATGGGTATTTGGGATAAGTGCTGTAAACTCCAAAATTGGACTGAAGCATTGGAAGTGTTGGAAGCAAGATAATCAAACACCGAATGTAACTCCTATAATCTTTTGTTTTAGAAACAAAAAATTGTTTGATTCTGCAATTGGAAAGAGAAGTCAAATCTAATCACCTATGAAAGAAGCACCGATGACGACCGCCTTTTGTCCAAGACAGGAGCGGTGGATCTCTTTGGCATCTTCATGACTCTGCAGTAACTTCACTCCCATCAGGTCCCAACCTGGACAGCTGAGTGGTCGCGCCCTGTAAACAGAGTATAGATGACTCCATTGCTGTTGTCATGTGAAAACCCTACAACTCAGCAATTACAGATGTTCTTTTTACTTGTAGAATGAATTTTTCCACTGTCTTTTAGGTGCTGAGTAAATCTGAGGATATTACATGTTTACTTTTGTTCCTGAAAAACTACTTCGTACTGTGATGTTTTCATCCTGTGTTAATTATGGAACGAAACTGTAAAAATTTTGATCTGTAGACCATAATGCTTAAAGAAACAACATCAGTGTGAGAGCTTTCATTTTAACATTATAGCACTGGCTGGATTAAGATAAAGTCCATGCAAGGGAGTAATCTGATACTGTACTGGATGGAGGGAGCCATGGCCAAACCATGCAGCATGTTGGGACAAAGAAACAGGATGGTGTACCAACACCAAGTCTAACCTACAGCCAGTTGAGATGAGGAGCTGGTCATAATGCTGCATGGTGCCATCACTCAGCTTCACCATCTTATCAGATGGATTTACTGACACTGCCTGCAACAAACAACATTCATTCATCACTTTCCATTGCCAAAAAAATGGATCAGTTCTCAAGACGATGAGACTGCATCAATATCCTTCTCACCTCTTTCTGTGTCCACACCTCTATCCCGTATTGGTGAAAAAAGTCACTTGAACGAAGAAGGATTTCGCTGCTTTCCAGATTCATTGCCTGAAACAAGGTAATGTATTTTCTAATGTGTCACTGCATTTCTCATAAGCACAACTTCTGCCTCATTTTGAGGATAACTACTTCTTACAAGAGCGGAGCATAAGGAGTGGGTTTTGACACAATTCAAACCAGACTATTTATTGACTCAAGCACACCCTCACCTTTTTTAACAGCTCGTGTTGTGTATTGATCTTTGTTTGCCGGATCAGCAGTTGTTTGACTCTTTTCTGACCGTTTCCTTACCTTACTCAGTTTGGGCTTGTCAAACGGAGGCAGGGTGTCTTTGGTTACTATGACGATTCGACCCTTGTAGCAGTTCTGACGCAACGTCTCAGCACAAACCAGGGAAGCAGGGCCTGGACACACAAGTTCAGTCCTTCAGGGATGGAGCTTTAGGGGTATCTAAACCACCAGGTTTATTTGAGCGTCATCTTTGAAATCTTTATATTAGCCTCCTTTTTTAAATTCAGATCAGTGAAGACAAATTTGCATTACCTCAGACCAGAAAATTAGCTTGTACTTTTAAGTTCACTATATTATTTACAGTCATTTGATTTACACTGACTCTATCCTGAAACATTTAGCATCATTTTCCATTCTTATAACTACATTTATCTATATGCTACTTTTCTTGATAAAGTTACAAAGTGTCGTTTCTCGTCTACCAATGGCTTAAAATATGTAAGCCTTGCTGTGGCAGTCTGTGGTTTCTACTCTCAAGGGAAAACTCCCTTACCTCCTCCGATAAGCAGGGTAGTATGGTTGATGCCTGGCACCAAATGGCACATGTCCTTCACCCGCTTGGTCAGCTTCAGAGACTAATGGAAGTGACAAATGACAAACAAGGAATTGTTTTAGGTTCAGTGTTACTGAACAAAATGATATGAAAACAATGTCATTTTCTGAAAACTATCTTGGCTTTACTCACTTTTTTATTGATGGACACGTATACATTGCCGTTCTCGACTTTGACCTGTCAAATGAGAGTTTTTTAGGTGCTTTAGGGTGGATTTTTCCTTTAATGAGTGCAGCTGCCTCTCTGATGGCCCTGTAGCATGATCTCCTCTATAGTCACCATTTGTGGGTTGGCATATCATTTGTTTAACATCTGAATTGGGTCTCTGTATGAATGCTTGCACTTCTACATTGATAAATGATTGTTGATGTAAACAAATTCACTGTGTGTGGTTGTGTATGTTTTGAAACCACTACTGTTTACTGAATATTACCAGCCTTTTACATCAGCTTGCTAGCAATATGCCTTTGTAGCCAATTTCTTTGAGGTGCATTCAGTTACCTGACACATTGCTATGAGCAGAAAACATACATAAATTTGAAATAAATGGGTCGATAGTTTGTATCACTCCACAAACTTCAGTAAAATTTCAACTTCCAAAATCATTTCTGTCTTGGGTTCATTTGTTTTAAAGAATAGTGCATTGTGATCAAATTACCACCTCTGTGAGCAGGTTTTACCTTGTAACTGGGCAGACAGTCCAGACCTGGATACTCCTCAATATCCCCAGTCTTGACATTAAAGCAAGCACCATGAAATGGACATCTCACTCTGTCTCCAACCAGTGCTCCTGAATTGTCAGAGAACATGCACAGTTGACAACACTATTCAAATCCTGTGCAAAACATTTCATTAAGTTATTTATGCAACGCTATTAGCTGTGCAGTTGCCACTTTTCTATTGACTCTCCCACAATATCAGAATGACGATGATGTCTGATCGTATATGAGGGCTTTACCTTTAATTAAAGGTGCATTGTAATGAGTGCACTGGCTTCCAACAGCACTGTACTGCCCCCTGGTACGGACCAGTAACACCTTCTGATCCTCCACAGTTACCTCCTTCATCCTTAACAAACACACAAACAGCAACAGGAGTTTGTGTAAAGAAAACATAGCTACCAAATATAGCTAATATCATCAGAGAGATCATCAAAACTACAAGATTTCTTCCTTAGTAGCTGAGTTGGAACACTTCTCAAATTCCATTCTGATGTTTTTGCAGTGAGAAGAAATAGGGCAGGCGAACTTACTGTCCATCTTGCAGGTCTGACTCCTGGCATACCAGCCCAGTCACCTCCTCTTGCTCCTCACTATGGCCTTGTTCTTGTTGCTGATTCATACCTGAAAGACAGGGCTCACATTAAGAAAGCGTGTTTGTTGTTTAGATTGCTGTCTGTATGTGTCTTTGAACAGAACAACACCCGCTTCTGCAAAGAGGATACATTAGAGACAACTATAAGCATACATAAAAAGCAGCAATATGTGTCACTATCATATCAGTGAAATGTATAACTAGCTTATATTGAAACATATATAATCATTTTTACTATTAAAAATGTCATGAAACAGAAACGCGAGCCAATATTTAAATCAGACAATATTTTGAACAGTGAGACAGTAGCCACGATCAGCTGAGTGTAGATGTGAAAAGCTACGTATTGCATGCAACCCAATACGCTTTCAGCAAACTAGGTTACCAAATACACATTTGACAGTAGCCTATCATATCGCATCAGACGCTACAAACATTAACTCATGCGTTTGCATTTATCTCCAAAATACCAAGGTTATATAACGCCGTGCCTACTTGGTTTTCCACTAGATAGTGACCTGACTCCAGACAAACAGAAATACAGGGCATTTCTAATTACAAAACCTGTCCTTGTCGAGGTTTTTACCCGGAGCAGCAGCGCGTTCATTCAAGAGCGCATCCACGTCGCGTGACCGCGTGACATCCAGGCGGTGTCCCGGGCTCCTCCTTCTGTCGTAACAGGTCCACTGCCATGGTTACGACAGCAGCTGTGGTAACCATGGCAACATTGTATTATCATATCCAGAGTCAATAATAACCAACTTCAAGCATACAGAGGTAAAGTTGTATCACTGCATCGGGCACATATTTCTGCAGGATAAAAGGATTAGTTACGGCTTCTTCAGAATGACTAAGCAGGTAATAGGGTACACTGTAGACTCCTCCAGTGTGTGTGTGTGTGTGTGTGTGAGAGAGAGAGACGCCGCCTGTCCGAACGCCCG
>OMLF01014567.1:6524-18129 GCA_900302615.1 Holocentrus rufus
CTCCTCTCTGTCAGCGTGGCTTCCTAGTGGTCAGAAGGTACTTAATGTGTCGCACAATTTAACACTGTTGCATTCCTTCTTCCCCCTTTCCCTTTGGTTTGCATTCAAGGAAGAGAAGTTTGTATTTTGATTTTTACATCAGGTATCTAATTCAACTCTTGTTTTTTTCCCCCCTTCCTTATTTTCTCTCCTCCATTTGGCTTGAGCTTCTTGCTGTGTCTAACGTTTCCCTTTTCACACTCAATACTCACTGTAACCTCACTTTGCACTCTGTCCCAACCCGTGTCCTTGGTTTGGTGTGACTTTGATTCTGACTCTCAGTTCTGTGTTGTTGCTGTGAAGAAATGCCTAACAACCTGAAAAAAAAAAACCCCGGAATTTTGTGGTATTGCTGATTATTTTTGAGGGTATTCACAGAACCAGGCACAACCGGAATGTATGGAATGTATGTTGTTCCCTGTCGGCACGAACATCCAGTAATATTAATATCCTCACCAGTGATAAATGAATGGAAGGCTTTGGTGCAACTGCAAGATCCTTCGAATTTGTGCAAAATCATCTGTCAGTTTAGTATAAAACACAAGCAGCCAACCAGCACAAGTGTCACTGGGTGATTTAAAGGAGAACTGGTTTCCCCATGACTCCCATTTTTTTTAGCATTGATGTTAGCTAGTTTGTTGTGCAAGAAAACAAAATCATGTGCGCAGTTTTATTGGTTTCTTGGACTACTGTACGACCAAAAAAATATAAAATCTCAAGCAAAAGGGAATTATAAATCAAGCGGTTTTCATAACAGTTTGTCATTATTATTATTTTTTAATGATAATGCAGAATCGTGTTGGATTCCTAAACAAAGTGCTTGAAAATAGCAGCAAGTGCAATTTTCAGGGTGGTATACAAACTGTATTTGAAGCTTTGCGACAACACTGACCTTCCTCAAGCGTGCTTTTTTTCCCAGTGCAGGTGATTGCAGTGAAACGCACAGTATAAGTCTTAATCCTTCAGATGGCACAGGAACAGAAGGACAGTCAGTGCTCAGTAGAGCCCTAGTACACTGAAAAGGTCACGTCTGTTCAATCCTCTCATGTGCTCAACACGTTTTTCAAGTAGCAACCGCCATAGTTTCCCCTCTGACATCCGAACACAGTTTAAAATAGCCACACAGATTCGACCACCGGGGCCCAAGATGACTATCGCTGCAATAATGTGGCTTAGTAATCCCAGCCCCGTCCTTCTCAAGAGAGACCGTGTCTCGTTTTGGTTGTAAGGAGCGGTCCTTTCATTCATCTCATTGTAGCGTGACCCCAGAATAACCCCATTCCACTCAGCCAGTCATGTGCCATCTCCACTGCGATGGGACATGGTTTGGGCCATGCAAAGGCCATCCTTCCGTCATCCTTCTGGGGCCATTGAGTGTTCATGTGCACCCCTGGAGTGTTGAAGTGTGCAGACTCAGTCCTGATCCGACTCACAGCCTCTCAACTCTCTCTGTTCACAGCCCCGACGAGGACTCCTGTCAGAAATTTGTGCCATTTATTGGGGTAAGGGTGTTATTTATTTATTTATTTATTTATTGTTGAGGCCAAACAGGACATCAAATCGCGTCTCTGCATTATCCTATTGTCTTACACTGACACATTTTCCTCTTGCAGGTTGTGAAGGTTGGGATTGTGGAGCACAGCCTCTCAACCTCAGGTAAGGCTCTCCATATGTTTTTTTTAAGGCATGCTAGCTTTTCCAGTGGCTACAAGCATGCACATGTCACTATTCTGTCACATTGCTGTTCTCAAAATTTCCTCAAAGTGTGATGTCATCCACTAATGTGAGCCTTTCCCCAACTATTGCACAATTTTGCATTGCAAAGGAGTGGGTGAGGAACATGGAGGAGGAGTGGCTGTATGATGTGAATTAATAGCAGGGATGGTAGCATGTGACTATTCATTACTGAGGCAGAAGTGCTGGCAAACACAGGTGTCACACACTGGCTCCAGATTGTAACCAGGAGGGGGAAGAGTGACCCAGATTCTGTGGCTGAAATACTGATATTATCCCATTTCCTCTAAACTCTTGAAATTATGGCCATGATTATGACTTGATTTCATGTTTTGACAGAAGTAAGAAATACAGGGCTCTTCAGTGTCAATGAATTTTGAAAAGCTATTCCAGACAGGAAAAAACAGAATTCAATCAATCCTTCCCCTTCAGAATAAAAGAAAATATTAAAGTTTTATAAGACCTCTGAAGCTGAAGTGTGTTTAAAATTTTGGTCAAGGAAAAATACCTCATGTTACATTCATATAAGTCATGGAAAGTCAAGATTTTCGTCATGGAAGGGTCAGGAAAATTTACATTTGACAAAGTGGAAACCTGGAAATATATACAGTATCATGTTATATATTATTCACTTGGAAGCCTTATGAATACAACTCTTTTCCCCGTGCTGTGCAGTGGACTCAGATGATGCCATGGGGGGAAATACAAGCATCCTGTCCTCCCCCACGCCCCCATCGGCTGGTCCGTATGGGAAGGAGATTGGGGGCACGCCCCCTCAGTCTCCCTCTGTCTCCACCGCTCTCTCTGGAGCCGGGTACGACCAGATTATACTTCACTTTATCTACCATGTATTGCACATATAGTGAAAGAAACAAATTGTAGCCTGCAGTGGCTGATAATTGAATGATAAGCTTTATACTCTTGATAAGACACTACATTCCCCTCTCATCGTCGTTTTTTTCTTCTGCCTGTAAATGTGTTGGAGCGATGCACTGATGCCTCTGGATTCTTCTCCCTCTCCAGTTCTCCATGCTCAGGCGGTGAGGTGATGGGGCTCCAGGTGGACTACTGGACGTGGCAAGGCCCGGAGAAGAAGAAAGACGGAGAGAAGAGAGACGTGGGACTGAAGAACACCCTGAAGAGTAACTTCCGTTCGCTGCAAGTCAGCCGCCTGCCCTGCGGAGGAGAGCTCACCCCTCCGCCCAGCATGGCCATGACTGTGGTCACCAAGGAGAAGAACAAGAAAGGTACGCTGACATGCAGTGCACAGTCACCTAAATGAAAATCATTTAATGAACAAGAGGTGCATGCATGACGTGTTTGCATCACATTTACATTTTAGGCATCTAGCTGATGCTCACACTCAGTGCAACAAAAGAATTTATTTAATCCATACGTTCTCAACAGGTCAGAGTCACACTGTAACAAACTAGAGTCATCACACTATAAGCTGCTCCCAAGGAATATTCTAAGGTATAAATTTTACAGAAGCATCTGTCAGGAGTTTGTCAAGAGCGCTGGAGTTGGCACTAAAGTTCAAATTCTTGACTGCATTGAAAAAATTTCTGACAGCCATCAGAAATAAATGTGACTAGAATGAAATCATCTCAAGTAGTTATGAACAGTATATACCGGGTAAATTATGCATTTTCTTTTTTCTCTTTTGGACCATCTAAAGGGCTTGTTTGCAAAAAATTTAAGTAAAAAAAAATGCAAACAGCAGCCAACTAGATAAATAGCCAGACACCACTCTCTTGAATTTTTGCAAAAATATCTGGTTCCAGTCACTGGCCCATCGATTGGTACATCCAGAATAAATTTATTAACAGCTAGACAGGTGACATTTGAAGTGCAGTGAACTTCAGACAAAAGGAAGCCGACTGAACATTCCTACTTCCCTAAAGGGCGAGTCATTAAAGAGCAACCAGACCCCAAACTGGTATCATGTTCATGTCCAGCAGCAAAAACAGGCAATGAATGAATGAAATGCGGCAGTAAAGATAAATGAAATAAAAAACAAAAAGACAAAAAGATATCTGTACATTAATAAATGTGTAAACACTTTGAGAGCAGCTTTCAGTGTGCAGTCTCTTCATCTGTGCTGTTTTCTATTCTGTAATAAATACTCCTGTCTAAGAATGTGCATATAAAGATGTTCTTGGAGAAGAAACATTTTTTTTTCTTTAATTTAGAGAAAAATGGGTGCAAGGAACTATTTTTGTTACATCACTCACTCTCCTCCTCGCTCCGCAGTGATTTTTCTCAGCAAGAAGCCCAAGGAGAAAGAGCTGGACTCTAAGAGCCAAGTGATTGATGGTATCAGTAGGTTGATCTGTACAGCCAAGCATCAGCACACTATGCTGAGAGGTAAGGCCAGACAGTGACACACACACACACACACACACACACACACACAGCAACTCAGTTGAAAAGTTCTACTGCCATCTAGTGGCGACTTCAAGTATAACAAATTTCTCCTCAAGTTCGTAAAGAAAAGTAGTTTATAAAGAATTGTCTGCTCTTTCATCAAAGTGTCAGCAGGTCCTTAAAACGTCTAACAATGTTTTAAATTCAGATTTTTATAAGTTTTAGGACTTAAAATTCACTGGTAAGTGTTAAATTTGAATTTATGAGACTTGAGTTTCAACATGAACAATTTATCTAATTTCCATTTTTCTTTGCTCTTTGCTACATTTCATTAAAATTTGTCTTTTAAAGTTTTAAAAAGCACTAAATTGAACTCTGATACTTGTAGACACCCTGTCCATAGATATTAGTCCAAATTCTCAATCATGCATTATTAATTTTGCGACATGCTCCTTTAATGAATGATCATGCATAAACCTGCCGCCCTGTTGTGTCTTCAGTTTCCATCGATGGAGTGGAGTGGAACGATGTCAAGTTTTTCCAGCTGGCTGCCCAGTGGCCGACTCACGTCAAGCACTTCCCAGTGGGAATCTTCGGCTACACGAAGCCTATATGACCCCGGCCGCCGCCCGCCCGTCAGCCCGTCAGCACCGGACTCTCCCCTGCACTTGTCTCACCGAGACGCTCCGGAGAAGTAGAGGAAGCGCCAACTCGCCCCCCGGCAGTAATAGTTTTCCTGTGGAAACCTTACTGACTCGTAACCACGTGTTCAATACACAAAACAAAGTTTCATGTTGTCAATTTGATGTTTTTGATGTTGATGTTGTTGGTTGTTGTTGTTTTTTTACACACTACAAAAAGAACAAGTACTATTTTGTAAGATTTGTGCTGCCGCCTCGGAAGTATTTTGAGGTTTTTGACTATTTGCCACATTTCGACAATGGCAGCTGTGTTTGCACTTTGTTTTTGTTAACATTTTATTATTTCTGTGAAATCCTACGTTTATTGTTACTCTATAGACAATGGAGGAGTGTGATGGTGATGTGCAGTGGTGTGTGTGAGATCGTTTGAGACTGTGTTCGTGTTTGTTGTTGAAAGTTGGACTATTGCTGTGAATCTAGATGGAATCCTTCCCTTCTAACTCAGTGCTCTGTTTTCTTAACTCGTCCCTTACTTTATTTTTGTCAGAAACTTTTATAGCAAAGAACACATTACCTTGTTCTTTCTGCCTTGTTGCTTTGAAGCACACTGTGTACCTAAAGCAAATCAAAAAAACAGTTCAAGCAAGGTATTTTTTTTGAAGGTAGCTATTATGAATGTAGCTATAACGCATTTGTAACACATGTAAACAGCTCATCGAATCAATCCTTTTGTTCATCAATGTAAGTGCTGAAGTTTTTGTATCGGTGTCAGTGTAGATTCATTACTTAAGGCTGTCGGCCTGTAAAGTTATAACCACTTTGATGCAGGGTAACCTGATACACAGAACAATGTATTTCAACTCCAACAGCTGAATGCCAAATGTAAAAATCCCTTTAGTTGTGACTGCATTCTGTCTACTCTTTCACAGTCCTGATCTGTTTGTTACGATTCATTCCCGGCTGAAAACACCACCTGTCGTGAAACTTGGTCTTAATTAGAGGATTTACGCCACTCACTTTGTGGTAAGTGGTCTCCTCGTGTTCAACTCTGTGATATATTGGCTTACTAGCGTCCATCTCATAGACCTGCAGTAACTTATCGATTACTGGATTAGACCAGATGTGTAGTGATGTGCCAAAGTCAAGTTTGTTATACAGATTAACCAACTGAACTTTCAGCTATACACTTCTCTTGGCTAACATTATGCTCTAATGGCTAAAAATTGTACAGATGTATTTGTTGTCCCTGTGGAGATCAGTATGGAGTACTGAGCCTAGAAAAAAAGATTTTATATGGTAATCCGCTTCATATTTGGTCAAATTAAAACACAGTATGCATATAAGTGTGCACATCCTAACCAAGCGACTGTCATTGCGTCCCGTACTGCAGCCTCGTCGTGGCTGGACACGCAAGTAGTACATAACCGGAAATGTACTTATCCGTTCAGTATTGTGTAGGCCTATTTCTGGACATTTAGGATTGGGAATGAATTGAAATGTGCTTTGACACAAAAGTCGATGCAAGTATTAAGTTGTTTTAAAAACTGATTTGACGGTGGGGGGTAAAAAAAGGTTGGAGCCTTGCCAGATGTCCAAGTCACTGCCTGTGTGTGTCTGTGTAGGTGTGATAAATGTTCGATGGTACTCCCTGAATAGTGTTACTTATGTGAACTTCTTGCAATAGGAAACCTTTGGACAAAGGGCCTTCTGTATGAGTTTCTTTGTTGCTTTTTATAAAGTGAAGACTTAACAAGCTTTGATAGGCTGGCTTTTTTAGTATTGTATATAAATATACAAGATGTACTATTGTGAATCACAAATCCCCCCTTCTACTAAATTGAAAGCACAATTTTACCCTTGTTTCTCACCTTAAATGCCAAATATGTTACCATAACTCATACTTAAGAAGTTGGATTTCTACAATTGAAACACTATTAGAGATGTTTTCTCCTGTACATTTCTCTCCCACTGTGTAATGCACTTTCTTATGGTTTTATACCTTTCAGCTCTGATTGGGACACCCTTTGGTTTGGAGGTGAAGTGTTAAAATCTGTTCAAAAAATATAAACCACTACCTATAGTCAACAGAAGGCTGTACTTTTCAGTTTCAGCGTTGCTCTTGTGGTAAGGATGTCATTTTTTTGTTGTGGTTGATGGGATTAAGCGCCTTTTTGGGGGTCTGAGAAACCATCATGGCTTTCTGTTACTTTTTGTTTTGCCTCTTGATGTTGCAAAGCTTACTACTCAACAGCTGCCACCATGTGTGTCTGCCTGGGACTGTTTGGTCAAAGTTGTCACGTTTCCTGGTTTTTGAAGTGTTCGCCGTCTTCTCTCAAATGGGAGAAGACGGCCTGGCCCTTGTGTGTGTGTGTGCGCGTGTGTGTGTGTATAAAGCTGGGCTGTGAAGTGCTAGCCAGGGCAGAGTTTTGTGTGTGGAGGGAACTCATCCTGTGAGTTCGCCCTTTAAATCCTACAAGGGCCTAATGACAAGTGGATTTCAATGTATTTGACCTCAAGAGTTTTTCGCCCTAAATCTAGAGGTAGCATGGGGGTGTTTTACAGGACTGGATCATTGAGCCGGCATGCTCACTTCACACACCACCGATGACGTCAAATCGAAAACGGAGCACTGCAGGAAGAGTTAACTTCAACATCACTTAACGTTTCACATGAGTGAGCTAGACTACAAAGTGTTACACCAACATGCCATCTCATTGATCCTGTTACTTGAAATGCCACCCAGTGTCTTTGCACAAACCCTATTTTAAATGACATGACAGTATTTTTAAATTTACCACTAAAAAATATGGGTTACTCTGCATGTTTTACTATAGATGTAAATATGTTTTGGATTTTTATATTGTTTTGTTTCTTTCCATGCTCTCACAAGCAGTTGTGTTTAATAAAATTTTTAATCTTCTGTACAAACAGCATTTGTCTTTAATCTCTCATTTGAACAGTCTTTTATTTTAATGGTGACACAACTCTGACAAAAACGATATTGCAAAGCATTATACAGCTTCTCAGAAAACACACTCAGTCATTACATTTTGTCCAGTGACAATCAGTCGACAATTTCCGGTCCCAAAGAGTCCAGCTGTGTTTGTGTCAGTTGGCTGAGACGGAGGGCAGATTGACGTAAATCTTCATCGGAGGCAGCGGTTTGATCTTGCGTCCTGCCCAGCCGCCCTTCCTCTTCCACAAGCCGCTTGAAGGCCGGATGCCGAGCCAGCGGTTGCGACCAGCTTTGCCGATGATCCGTTTGTTATGGTCGATGTTGGACACACGACCCACTGTCACCATGCAGGTCTCCGCTACCTGAGTGTCGTGAAAATAAATTAATAATAAGTAGGAGTACATATTGGTTTTAATTGACAGGTGTAATTCTAACCCAAATGACCTCACCTGAACTTGCTGCTTTGAAGGAAGCTGAACAATCGCGGTTCCATTTACTTTACGGAGCAATACGCCGCTTGTGCCTGGAAAATAAATAGATAAATAAATAATGAACCACAAAATTCAATTTAGCAATAACCACATTACAAATAAATAATTTTCCAGCAGCCATTACACTGCTCCAAATGTAAAAACCTATTGGATTAGGTGGTTACAGCAGAGAGCAGGAAGACAAGACAACAGAGGATAATAGAAGTAATCACACCACCTGAACATACTGACAAGTAAAGATAGTGTCTTTGTTGACAGATTTACAGGCTGATGTATATATGCAAGTGAGGATAGATTTAGATTTTTAAAAAACTTAATGTCCACATGGAAGCGAATTGTTTTACAACCTAAAAAACAGCTGCAGCTGACAAAACAATTCTATCACACGGGACAAAGTGGAAACATCTCTTATAATAAAATGCATGTTGTATAACAACAGTACAGCTTCAGAGTTTCAGTGCTTTATTGTCATCAGCTAAATGTACACTACAGAGTGTATTTAACATAATGTGAAGTGGGCCTAGGCGATTTAGACAAAATCCAATATCACAATATCTATGACCAAAACACCCTCCTATGCACTTAACGACACTGTAGGGATGACTATTGGTGCTTTCATAATATATTTACCCTTAAAAGGGATTTTTGATAAACAATCATCAGAAATGTCTATATGATGACCAAGCAGGCAGAGGCAAATAACAGAACAGCTCCAACAGTCTAATAGGTTGAGAAAACCACATCCCTTTACTGTAGTGCAGCCTTTAAAACCAGGAAAAGCCACATATGCCACATAATCCCAGACTATATATGTACCAATATAGATATAATCTCAATAAATGGGCCAGCTGTTTCTATGAAATGCACAAAATATAATGCAGCAGATTGAAGCGCAAAATATCACAAGTTACATCATTCAAAAGACAGAAATAATGATCCAGATAAAAAAACAAGCCAGTAAAGGCAAAGTGAATGTGACTGTTCATATGAATGACTGGAGTGCATTAAAAACAAGCACTTAGTAATATATTATTAAACAGAAATGGTTCATGCATGCAAAATGTGCACCGCTACAAGATAATAGAAATGACAGATTACCTGCAGCACGAATGTACTCTGCTCCCTTCCCTGGAACGATTTCCAGATTGTTCACCAGTGTGCCCACAGGAAGAGCTCCAAGCGGGTAGGCATCGCCTTCATTGGCCGAGACTAAAGTCGAAATATATATATGTACATTTTTAAAATCACACAGGCCAACATCAACATCACAGTTTGGAGAAAGCATACATGATACCAGTTTAATCAAACAAGCTGATAAAAGTGCACCTCATACCTGCCATGCGTCCAATAACTCCAGACGTTTTGATGATGTCTCCTGGCTGCATGTTCTCTGTAGCGATGATCCATCGTTTTCTGCTGCCTCCAGCTACCAGGGCGACATCTGCAGATCTATTCACAAGAGCAAAACAAACTATGAGAACATTACTAGCCTCAGTTTATCCTCTTTTGTAGACATGTTGTGAAGATGAAATGCACTGTGTGGTGGTGGAAGCTACAGTTAAGAGGCCTTGATCTCACCTGCATGGGTCATATCGGACTTGTACAACCTTCTCTTCAAAGACCCGGTCCTCTTTGCCAGGTTCAAAGCGAAGTCGCTGGAAGTCGACCCAGCGGTATCTCTGTTTGTGGCCACCGCCGATGCCATGTGTCCGTATCCTTCCTGTACGGAAGTGAGAGAAGCAACAATTATCTGGGACATCTAGTCAAAATATTTGTCAGTACAGTCAAGATTGCAAAAGACATCGCTAAAGACTATCATTAACCCTGAAATCATAGTGGCAAAACCCAATTACTTTTTGAAATTGCTGTTATGATCAAGCTATTACTACTAAGCCACTTCTTTTACTGAATTAAGAATATTTCACTTTAAAATGATCCTTTTCTAACATGTTGACCATAGCCCTCCTCACCTGAGTGATCTCTGCCTCCTGTCTTTTTCATCCCAATAGGCTTGATAGTGTATTTCTCCCTCTGCTTCCATAGTGTCCGGTTCTGGTCCAAAGCTGCTGTTGTAAGGAAACCTCTGCATTGTTGGACTGTACTGAAGACTGTTACAGGTGCCACAGACAGCTGAGGGTTGGAGATGGCCAGAGGTCTCAGCTTAGTCTGCACAACTGCCTGCAAACACAATGAGGAGGACACCTTGCTTTTTAATTGCGACAGTGCAGTTTCATGACCAGCTGTGATGTGGTCTGTCTACATGGGAGGTTTACCTGTGAGGGTAACAGAGCAGGCTGGGAGACAGTCAGGGAGCGCAGAGCCCGAGTTAGACACGACACCGCCATGACAGCGTCCTCTTCACAAGGCTGGATGGAGAAAAGAGATTAAAGCTCTCAGTTGTTGGCGTCATGGCTTCAGGTCAGCTGTTTCCTTCACTGCCCACTGCTAATTAGCTTGGCTGTGTGCTAGATTGTCAAGGCTCTCTTCATTTCATAACTCAGTGGACACAACTACTTTAACCAACGACTTAATCCGTTATTTACCGATAAGCTGCAGTCGCCGATCAAATAATTAAAATAATTAACAGACGTCACTGGCCATTACGTTTTGAGTAAAGCCACTGTTGTATTTCTGGATGGCTTATTTATTCTGACAGTTGACTGTCACACAAGTGGCTGATGCTAACGTTAGCTTAGCCTGTCGCTAACTACCTAAGGTTAGCCGACTGCGGCTAAAATACAAATAATGCTTTTTCTCTTCCTTTGCGGCTAAAACGGTCATGTTATGCATTAATCTGGTAACATAATTACACTGCCGTTCAATGTAAATATCACATTCAACTAACCTTTTTGATTAATTTACTTCATCCCACTTCTCTCATCTGCGTCCTTCACTGTCTTGCACGTTATGTCGCGCATAGATGACGTCATTATTAGACAACCCCACCACCACTACAACCAATGCATTTTTTTCCCTCTAGTATGTTGTGGTATTTTGTAGCAGCTATTCCTGATGCATTTATAACTCTTACATTGTTAGCAGCTTCAGTGATTTGTAAGGTATGGCTCATGTTGCCTAAAGAATATTTCATTACTTACACTGCTGAATCATTTCCGCCTCCAGAGGGAACACTGGAGTAATGTTTCAATCTACTTTTTAAAAAATATAAAGTTTATTTCAAGTGCTACTGTTTGATAAGCAACTAATGTGAAAATTATATGTAATTAATCACATCTGTCAGCCATTGATCTCACATTTAGGCCTAGTTCTCATAGAAACCCAAATATATGTTAATTATAGGTTATTATACCAATAACTCATTGTGTGTGTGTGTGTGTGTGTGTGTGAGAGAGAGAGAGAGAGAGAGAGAGAGAGAG
>OMLF01014572.1:9266-21756 GCA_900302615.1 Holocentrus rufus
CCCCCCCACCCCACCCCCTCTGTGTTTTGTCTCCCCCTGTAGGCCAGAGGATGAACCCCAGGCTGGTGGGGCTGATGGGGGGCAGTGGGCCTCAGGACAAGCAGCCCTTCATGGTTGCCTTTTTCAAAGCCACTGAGGTGCGCTTCCGCAGCGTCCGCTCCGCCCACAAGGGGCGCCACTCCAACCGCTCCAAGTCCCAAAAGACCGCCCAGGACGCACTGAGGGCAGCTGAGGCCGCGACAGGTGGGCTGAACTCTTCAAACCTCATAATCACAGAATCATAGCCTAGAGAGTTTATTATAAAGAATTCATTGCAATGACAAATGACCATTTAAAATGCCTTCAGTCATTCGCACAAGACTCATATTTGCCTTTTTTCAATTTCAGATAATCTCAGCAATTCCAAGCAGGGCTGTAAAAAGCACGAGCTGTATGTCAGTTTCAGAGATCTGGGATGGCAGGTACAGTAACAAAGTTTAATTTAATTTATATTTAATTCAGTTTTGTTCAGTGTCAATTCCAGAAGTGACTATTCATGGATACTGATCCGCGTTCTCCTTCCCATCAGGACTGGATCATAGCACCAGAAGGTTATGCAGCATATTACTGTGAGGGGGAGTGCGCCTTCCCTCTCAACTCCTACATGAACGCCACGAATCATGCTATTGTGCAAACCCTGGTAAGTCATTCAGAGTCCCCAAACAAGAGGCATCTTATGAGAGTCTCCATCCTCTGTGAAGACTTTTCCCCTGATCCCTGCTCCCTCTAACCACAGGTGCACTTCATCAACCCGGAGTCGGTGCCCAAACCCTGCTGTGCCCCAACTCAGCTCCACGGCATCTCTGTGCTCTACTTTGACGACAGCTCCAACGTTATCCTCAAGAAGTACCGCAACATGGTGGTGAGAGCCTGCGGCTGCCACTGACCGCTGCTCCCCGACCCCCCCGGTTTTGCAGCTCCAGTGGGGTTAAGAAATGGAATTAGAGGAACCCGAGACAAGAAGTGATGGACTGCCCGGTCAGGAAGGAGCTGCCGCCTCAGGACTCGCTTTAATCTGGTGTACTGTTCTATGACCTATGACTGGGCTATGGACTGAGCTGTCCATGCAGTATTAGCCACTAACACAGCCAAGTCTATGGTGTCAGGACTCTGGATCGTAAAGAACTGTTGAACAAAGGAGCCGCTTTTTTGTTTCCTTTTAGCGTGACTGGAGGAAAAAAAAGACTACAAGGACTCTTACCTTACCTTTACAGGCTCAAAAACAGCACTAAAAAGAGTAATAGAGAGCATGCATTTACCACAAGAGGTGTACACTAAGAGGTCAACGGTTTCTTTTGTTTGCAGAAATTGTGTAATGTGCCTTAATTTGATGACAGTGTCTTATATTTGGAGTGCCTTTGTGTTTGAATATCTGAATTTGAAGTTTGTCATGTACATCAGAGTATGAAACATTGCCTGGGGGAGGAGGGGTGGTGCTATACATTTGACAATGGATTTCATGGCACATGAAAGTTAATACACCGATCTTCCTGCACATTTTTTTTTTTTTACGAACAGCTGGATTAACTTAAAGATCCCACCGAAAAAGAAAAAAAAACACTGTCTTCTCCAATGAACGTCACTGGTGTTGTATCTTCAGAGGCCCAGTTGATCCAGGTCAGGTGTAAGACATCTGGCGGCTTGTCTGTGTGCGGCTGATGTAGAGGAGCCCAGTGAGGAATGACAGCCCAGGCAGTTAATAAGTGTGTGTAGGATTGATAGGCCTGTCTGTTGGACCCGGTTTCCTGGAGGAGGTGGTGCAGACATATATCACCCAGCCTGCGAGAGGCATGTGGTCTCTGAGATGCCAGTGATTTTGTTCGTAACAGACAGGCAGCAGGTTGTGCGCCATCACCCTCATTTCAGCTGCCTTTTGATGTCAGGCCAGAGCTGCAGGTGGGCAAAGGGAGGCTGTATATATCTATTTTTTTTTTGTCAAAAACCAAATGTCATATTACAGCAGCAGAATAAACCGAAACTATCCAAGAAGCAGCAGGTGTGATGGTTTTACCTCAGTTGGCTGCAGTGATGTTCCTCACTTGGCAGTCAAAGCAGCGTTGGCCGGTAATGCTGGTGTTAATGTTTTCATGTGTGATCAATAGTATATGAAGACTTTTATGAAGACTAAACAGTATGCAATAAATCATACACATGACATTTATTTTCCAGTCTGCTCTCATGTTTCACAAATTAGTTGAAGAATTTCGAATTGCACAAGCGTCTCCACTCCGTATACGATAGCAAAGGTACAAAAGACAACGCCGCTACACAACAGCCAGGCAAATAAAGGCATTCACACTGAAATTCACTGACAGGCTGAAAGCTTCCCACATAACCCACACTGCTCTAAAACAGACTGTATCTGTCACCTTAAATAGAAAAGAGAGGTAGAAGGGTAAAACGTTTAAAAACAAAATCGTGCTGATACATTCTGAACAGCTTTTGATTGTTAATGCGATTATCCACTTTGAAAATTGAAGAATACATCTTGGGCAGTTCAGTCAGGTTCAGGTTTCTGCCGTTAAATCAAAATGAAACAAAACTGCTGAAGTCATTGGCTTTTGAAATACCAACGTGTGATGAAATAATTATTTGTAAGTTGGAAATTTTGAGTTATGAACTGTTTTATCCCGAAGTGATAGACTTATATAGTATTTAGCAATGAAACCCATCACTGGTAAACATGAGCAAGTCTCACCTAATGCAAGGCAGAAAAGACATAAAATTATTAAATGATTCTATCAGTACCGAAATACTTCAGTGAGTGGTATTGCATGTTTTTCAAAGAACACGGACAGATTTGTCAGAACTGCTGACAAAACTACGACAGCCGACTTTGGGGGTAAAAGCTCAAACAAATCTTTGAGCTTGCAAGACTTGTCTAAAAATTTATCACTTGCAGAGCAGCTCTAGGTTTTCTCTCCGTTGCATCACTGATTTATCCCTTGATTTTCTAGTTTCTCACAAATATTTATTGAAATGCCTGAGATATGTCATCATGATGGACTTTCACCAGGATCACGGTAATTGGAATACAATACACCGTATTCTGTCATTTCATAAAAGGATCACTTTAACCACAATGTTCTTATTTATCTCTGAATCACTTACACAGTCAGTCTCTGATCCCTGACTCGCTTTGACAATAAAATCTGTGCAAATGTAGATTTATCTCTGGGCGATCCTGAGAGTCAATGCCTATCATCCCTCTTTAGCTGTAATTCCTTTGATGCAAATCAGAGAAAGAGAGGGTCAAGCACAGAAATAGATAGGATTTACGAGGTAGAAATACAGCAAATAGAAGTCAACTTTAGCAGAGCTTAGAGGAGCTTGGCTTGCTCCCTGTCCAATAAAACAGTGATCCTTATCACGGCACGCAATTAGTGCCTGGACCTCTGAGCTCAGGGGCGGACCAGTGTCGCCTCCGGACTGGATCTGCCCGCTTTTTCTGCCCCCCTGTTGGCCCATCTGGTGCTGCAGGGAGGCTGGGTGTTGGCTTCAGGGTGGCTCCTGCTGGAGGCCGTTGGGGTGACACAGGGGTGAGAGCCAGGCAGACGTCCCCCACGTTGAGCTGGCGGCACTGCAGGCCACACAGACGGGCAGTTCTCTGAGGGCAACAGGAGGACCAGCCTCGCCCACGCACAAAAAATGGATACTCCACATACACATCCACTAGCTCCTGCAGGGGAGGGAAACACATGGTTTTAGGCAGAGAAATGCAACTTACACAACTGGGCATTAGGTGGCAGTATTGTTCCAGTGTAGAAAATGTGCTGGTGCTGCATTCATGTCAAACAGGAATTACTGTCGGAACATCTTGGGAGGGTTCACACTTCAAAACCATCAAGACATCCCTGCTTTTCCAATTTAGGTGCTGTGATCACAAAATGAGTGGTGTGAAAAAAATCAAAAAATTGTTACTTTTTAATTTCAAATTAACACATCATTTCCTTTTTTTTTTATTTTGGGCATCAAAATCCAGTAAATCAGAGGAGTCTAATCCTTAGCCCAGACATGAACAGCATTAGAGAGCTTTAGTGATTGATTGATTGATTGAATTTTTTGATATTATATCTGTTGTCTTTCCCAGGTGACATGAATGCAGCACGATGTAAATTTTACACAGGGAGTTAAAGGACAGGCTATCTGTGAATGGTCTGCTCTGAATGGTGTGTAACACAACATAATTTCCCCTCTCTCCTGCTCTCTCGTGTTTCACCTGGGACTGCTGGTCATGAAGCAGGATGAGGAGGCGTGAGAGGGAGGAGGAGGAGGCCGAGGGGGAGATGCTCTGCACTGTGCAGCAGCTGAGACGGAGGTCTGGACAGGCGAGCGAGCTGAGCAGGAAATCCTCTGTCTGCAGGTCTTCCACCCTTCTCAGCCGTCCGTCTTTGAGCTCAATTAGAGAGCCTGCCACAAAGTGAGGGAGCAGCCAGGGGAAATGGTCAGGGGAGGCAGAGGAGGAGGAGGAGGAGGAGGGGGCAGATGTCTGCTGAGATGAGGAGAGACCAGGAGCTCCTGCTGTGCCCTCTTTTACTCTCATAGAGGCGTTCTTATCATTGAAGTTCTCACCAGAGGAATGTATTAAGGGCACAGCAAAAGGATGTTTGACAGCCCTTGCGGTCTGGTATTTGTGCATCAACTCATCTTGCGGTGTGAGGTTTTCCATAGGAGAGTGAGGTAGGCACATGCCCGAGGAAGGAGGACTTGCCTTTAAGGATCTATGAGGATGCTCCATCTTTCTGTCTATTCTCTTCATATATGGTCCCTTATTCCTGCCATTGGCCTGCCTGTCAGTGTTCAAACTGTCATCTCTCAGTGTCAGTGCCTCCCATCTGTATCCTCCTCCCATCCTGTTGAAACCCTCAGCGACGAGGGAGACGGGTCTGAATTTGGACGGGTGGTGTAGCTGGCCTGGGTGGAGGCCAGGGGGCCCGATTTGTCTGCGATGTCCAGAGAAGTGGCTGTGATGGTGGTGAAGGTGTTGGAGGTCCCATCCGGGGTGAAGGGGGCTGAACTCCCTCCACTCGGCCCAGCTGTGGTGCTCCCTGATAGGGGGGACGAGGTGAGGCTTGGCCTTGGTGGGCGTGTGCGTCTGGACCCAGGGCTGGTAGAGGGTGGGGACCCGTCGGGGCACGGGCTGGAAAGGGCCCGTGTGGGTCGTCTTCAACCCGTTGGGGCTCTTGTAAGGGTACGGCGCCTTGAATGTCGCAGCATCGGACGGTTGCTGCGGCGACCCAAACCTCTGGTCCCTCTTCTTGAGCGGGAGGCTGTCCCTGTCCGGGCCCGGGGCTGAGTTCGGTGTGGTGCTCATTGGCTCGCTCTACCTGTCACTCACACTGGCGCTTCATGCCCTCCTACGGGAGCTGAGGAGGGGTTCCGATCACGTGACACAGATTCCATCAATCTCAAGCATTGTGGATTGTAGAGCTGAAGGTCGTCACGATCTGAAAGGTAAGAGAACCACATATTTGGTGCACTCTATAGCTCCAGAAAAGATTTAAAAAAAAAGAAAAACATTTTATTTTGTATTCAGCCTCTCCGCTCGGTGTCTGCTCTGTTCCCACTGAGGCAGAAGCAGACGGCAAGACAGACCAGAATTAACTTGAGCATCCAGACGAACTCAAGCAACATATTCTCCTCTCTTTCTCTCTCTCTCTCTCTCTCTCCGTCTATCTGTCTGTCTGTCACTTTCTCTCTAACATCCACTTAATAAATGACAGAACTTTCCCCTCCCCTCTGAATCTGCCACCTGGTGAGATCACAGGCAGCACATATGCCCTTGACATCTTAACAATAACTTCGCTATTCCCTCCAAATGAAAGCCTTCCAACCGCCAATTGCTGTGCTGAAGGGGTTCACAATTTTGATAGACACGCACCGTCTCCCCTTTAGAAAAAGTTACTATGGTAACAAAGTACATTACAACGTCGCTGATGAAGAAATGAGCATAGGGATGGCAATGCCAAAGTAAAGGGAGGGGTGCCTGCAAACTTAGAGGGTCAAAATTTCGAGCCAAATTCCTGTCCCGTGATGTTAACATCATGTTCCAATCAAGTTTGCATATTGAACAACAGTAATACTTTCCGTGAAACAATGGAAAAGGCATGTATTCAGTGTTTGGTGACTTGCTGCAAATAGGTGGAGGGTGTGAGACAGGCGAACATACAATTTTCTCATGGGGTTGCACCAATCTCCAACACCTCAAGCTACTGAAATTCTATTATTCAGCATGTATACACACGTGCACCTCTACATGTTCACTGAAGGGACCTAAATATAAATATCCTGTGGCCACAAACACACACTTACAATTCAGACCTCCCCAGACAGTTGCAGGCTCGTTATTTAGACAAACAGATGCAGGGAGGTGAGAGCAGTGCAGGACTTTTACAGCCTGTCAATGCAAAGCTCATCTCAGCGCCTGGTATTATGTCATCATCATACCACCGTACTGAGCACCACCACTGAATGGAGCTCTTTCACGCCTCCTGACAGGCATGTCTCTGATACGAGCTGCCGCTGTATAGTGTGTGTGTGTGTGTGTGTGCATGTGCAATAAAACCCTTAAGTGTAAATGGTAAATGTAAATTAATTTACATTTCGGTCTGATAGTTGCCTGACATACAAGGCAGACAGACGGGTATGTTGACACAGACAGGTAGGCAGACAGGTCAAGGGCTCTAGATAAGGGGCTGAGCACTTGAGCTGAATGACCTTATGAGGTGATCAATTCACTATGTGCTGATAATCTATGGAAATGAAGTGTATACACAATGCTGTTTGCTGTGTTTGGCTCCATCATGATAATTACAAGACTCTTTGCATATCACCGGCGACAACAGTGCTCATATTCAACTTGATGCTTCTCTCTGTAGGTTTTTTTTTTTTTTTTTTTTTTTTTTTGCGCAATACCATAGAACTTAACCTCTGACACTGAATCTACCAGACGATGCAAAGTGCTCTTCAGACATGAATTCAGACATGCATTAATGTGTGTATTGTAACTGGCTCTTTGAGGTTTTCGCAGACTAACAGCTTTGTTCCCCATATAAATGACTCCACAAACAGGTGCATCTTATCAATTTGTGATAGTAAAAAATAAGAAGTAAAAATTATTTACATTAGCAGATGCACTGAATTGCAAATTAATTCTGAACAGATGTAGCTTCACGTATGCAAGTGCATTTTGTATGACAGACTTACATGTTCTTCATCCAGACATCCATGTTCCTCCTCCATCCATCCATCCATCCATCCAACCATCCATCCGTCCACCCATTCATCCAGACATCCATCCATGCATGCATCCATCCAGACACGCTGTGCATTCATCCATGGTCACAGACAAACAAACAAAGAGCTCAGGCCAGCAGCATATCTCTACACACCTGTCTGCCTTGTGTCCTCCCTCCAGGCTGCAGGGTCCTCAGCAGTGCAGATGGCAGAGGAGAAGAGAGTGAATGGGAGCATCCAGACAAGCTCAACAGACTGTCTGTCAGACACACTCTCCTCCTTTCTCTTCTCTTCTCCTCTCTCTGTCTCTCTCTTCCCTCCTACTCGCTTTTACATTTTACACTCCCACTCTACTCAGTCAATCCTCTTAACCTACCTCAGACAGATTTGATGTTTCTCTCTCTCTCTCTCTCTCTCTCTCTCTCTCTCTCTCTCTCACCCTCTCTCTCTCTCTTCCTCCCTCTCTTCCTTTTTCTCTCTCAGTCCCTCACACCTGATCTCGTTCACTCTATGTGTGCTATTGAGTGCCACTCTCTGCTCGGCACTCTCGCCCTCTCTTCCACTTGTAATCACCCTCTTCTTCCTCTCTCCATATTCCACATGCTCTTGTTCTAGCTCTCTCTTGCTGGGTGTATAATTAGAAATGAGACTGCTGTGCAACTCCTCAGCTGATAGTAGGCGTATGACTGCCTGATGGCTTTGGCGTTTTGCCTGGCTGTAGTGAGGGCGGGAATCCATTGCTTTGGACCAGCCTGAGAACACATAGACAGTAAACCTTCTTGAGAGGAAAAAAAAAAAGGTATTAGAGAGACATTGCAAACCAGAAACCTCACATTAACAGCACATCAGCAGTCTGTCCAGACAGGCCTCGCTTGGTGTTAATTCTTACAGTTGTTTCTCACTTCCTGCCTCTCTAGCTCTGATCATCACCTTGGATGGCAGATGATTCACCCTGGATAAGCTAGATGCCACACAAAATGAATGCTTTAAAATGGGCCCGAGTAATTGCTTTTGATTGAAGTGTTCAAAGGTCAACATTAAGTGGTAAAGTCAATCATCAGCTGAAAAAGAAGGCCTTTTACAGTTGTGCAGACAACATAAAAAGATTTTCCCTCACCCACTCCCTACCTCTTTGCTTTCAAAATGTTTGTTCTTACTTTTCACTGCGTGCTCGCCGCCTATTTTCAAGCCAGTTCACGATACAAGAAAGAGATCTTGGCTTTTGCTTCATGTCTGGCTCGGCAGCAGAGCAGCCTGGGTCTCAACTATTGATTTTGCAGGGCCTCAGCAGGTGAACCCCCAGTCATGAGAGAACCCACGCACAATTTAGATAGAGGTGAAGAGGACTTCTCACTTTGAGTCATATCTTTCCTCTGCCCACACACACATACTCTCCTCTCTCTCCTCTCTCTCCTCTCTCTCTCTTGCTCTCTCTCCGTCTGTCACACACAAACACACAATCAGAGAGGTCAGGGCATAGGAAGACGTCGCGTAACATCTGTGCTGCAACTAGAACACGTACAACACCACAGCCCGTGACATTTACAGTGTTTTTATTGATAGACATCATCAGTCACTCCCACCACTTCCAAACTGCCTGGGTTTACGTTTGCAACCTGTGGTTAGAAGTTTCAGTCTGCAGCTTGGCACAGCTGTCAAGTGTGAGTTTTGATTGTCAAAGTTTCCACAGTTTTACTCACGCAAACACAGGAGTGTGACAGTGTGTTTGTTCTTATCGGGTGTTTATAAAAAATCGTTGTTGATGGACTAGAAACTAGGTCTTGATGAAAATGTCAGCTGATTGGGGATCAGTTTTTTTTATTGCAGTATCAAAAACTGATTAGCTCGAAAAAAGAAATCAAAGCAGTCTTTCCATGTGCAGAAAATGAAAACCGAATTTTAAACAAATTGCACATAACAATTTCCTTTGGCTCCATCTCTCAAAAACAGACTCTTCCCTTGACTTACATTTGCATCTTTTATTGCATGAACTTGTTGAAAATATGAAGTGGGACCTGAAGCGGGCTGGGGACTTCAAAAGCCTCTCTAAAATGCCTGTGTGGTTTTCGCAAAATGCAATGATGTAATGCTGCTTTTTGAAGCCTCTGCATGCACATCTTGTGTAATCAGCGAGTTTGGCTTTAGGGGAAATGGAAGTGATGTCATAGCACCACTAGATGGTGTCAAACACACAGGCATTACAGCAGGGCCTGCCAGCATTTTCCCAGCTGCTATTACCATGTTAGAAGAGTGCATGCAATCCACTTCTTGTCACCATGTGAAAATTTTATTGTAAGAAAATATGACTTGTGTTTTTATCAGAAAACAGTAACTCTCAAGTTACAACTGTATTACTGTGGTGTTTGGGAAAATACAAAGGAATCTCTACACTAGTTTTCTTCTAATGGTTTGTGTCCAGATTGTATGTATGGATTTATAGAGTCATAACCCACATTTTATGATAAAGATACACCATTTATGTTTGGATGAAATTTCCATTTCAAAAATGAATGCAAGGATTGCTATAATGGATTATACAAGTCCATGATGGCAGTAATTTCTTTCTTTTTTTCAATGGTAAATGTATGTTCAGTTTCATAATAAATCCATATTGCATAATGTGCTTTTAACTGTACTTTAACTATATTAAGTCATCACTTCCAACTTGAAGCCTTTACATAATAAGAATTGATAGCGCGGTCTCAAAACTTAAAATAGACCCTGTGGTTCATGGACTTTGGGTTCAGTGTTCATGTGCGCCTGTATGATTTTTAAAGGGTAGAAACCTTTGATGCAAAGGGAAAGTCCTGGTTATCATACAAAAATGATTAGCTACACACTGTGCTGTCCTGGGACGTGCTACCTGGCTGTCCTGATAAAATATAGAATGAGGGAATGCCATTACTTGAATTATACATTAAGCATCTAAATTCAGCTTATTTCTGTCAGGAACAGTATGTGCTCTGTGAAGGGGAAAAAACTGACAACAACACTTGATTTGTTCAATAACATCAATGTTAATCCACTAATTGCAGGGAAATCCTATATCTTGTCATGAAGCCTTTTTGAACATCAATTGACCCTGAAGGTGAAACACAAGAGAGATGGTTTGAAATAAAAGGGGGCAGGAGGGGGGCAGGAGAAGAAAGGGAAGTAGAGAGAGAGAGAAGGTGCATGGGAGACAAAAATAACAGAGGCATGTGCCTGTCTTTCCTTGGTATTTTCCACTCGGTTACATAAAATCCTCCCTTCCCTCTCCGGAGTCCCTTCCTCAATCACACTCTGCTCCTCCCCCCCTCCCCGTCACTGGTCAGTTGGTATGCTCCACAAAGCCCTAAACTTGTTCTCGCCTCATCCAAGAGGCTCAGTAGCCAGAGAGTCCACTGAGGGAAGCAGGGAAGGAGGAGGGGAAGAGTGCAGTGTGGCAGCAGTCAGCATCAGTCAAGTTTGGAGCAGTCAGACCTACAGGAGGTGGGAGATGATCTGCGGCGGATCGCGGCCTCTCTGCTGAACTTCCAGAGGGCTGACCGGCCATCAGGCACTGATCACCTCCATTTTTGGGTTTGCTAAAGCTTTGTGTCTCCTCCGACTCTCCGGCAACATGAGCTCCTCAGCACCCAACCTCCACAACAAACGCCTACCCTGTGAGTAACACCCAGATTCTGCTTTATTATTCCTGCTTCACAACTTTAAAAAAAAACAAAACAAAAAACAAATGCTTGCAGACACTCATCTTTTAGTTTTGGAGAAGATTTTCAAATGTGCCCAGAGTAGTAGAAGTTCACACAATTCTCAGCCCTGGATTTCACACAGGAAGTTAGTGAGGAGAAACTTCCTCTCCATATTTGGGCGTCAGAAGTAAAGTGCATTGCACAGAGAAATATAAACCAAAGCCACAATCACAATGTGTGTGCGGAGTGTGTGTGCCTCTCACAGTTTGTTTGTGCATGTGTGCCTGTGGTGTGCAGGGGTGTAGTGGAAAGTAAAACCACATAAAGTCAGTTTTCATCTGCCCAACTTTTTAGGCTGATACAAATCTTTACAAAATAATGAAATCCACAGCTGACGTCAGAGTAAGTGAAGATAGAGGTTTTCAAGGGGGGAAAGGGAATCTAAATGGATGTTTTTGTGACAAATTTATAGGATTTTCTTTGTCTATTCTGGTCTATTGTCTTGTTTTGGTGGCCTAATGATGATGGTGTGACTGAAGCTCATAGTTTACCCTTTAGTTTACCATTACATCACTGCTGGTGTATCTGTGTGTGGGACAGAGAGACGGAGTGTACAACCCAGTTTGACAGCAGTGAATATTCAGCCAGCGTGTTAAATAGCTGTTGATGCTGCCTGAAATGACGGTGGAAGTGATGTGCCAGCCAAAATCAGACAGGAATGTTGAATCATCACATGAGTAATGTTCACTAACGCCAGATGAATGGGTCACACTCACACACAGCCACGCATTCACACACACTAATGAGCAAACATAGGGTCGCATGCCCACACACGCACACACAGACGCACATACACACACACATACCGAGGCAGGCCTGGATTGGGGCCACCACTGAGCTCCAGACAAAGATCTCTTATTTCTAATGGGATTGCGCCTGGAGATCTCATTGGTCCAGACTGACTGCATCGGGGTCTGCAGCCTGTCCTAGAGACACACCAACCCAGATAGGACGCGCAGACTGGAAATTGAATTAGTCCCGGTGAGATCAGTGTGTGATTTTGTGAGGCTAAACAGGATCAGGCCGTGACTCGAGAGAAGACGTCTCCCATCTGTTGCTCTGCCCCGGCCTCCGTGCCTCCGCGGGCCAGCCTGTCACGTCTTGATTGCGTGGGAATCTTGTGCCAGAGCGCGCAGCACGTTGGTGCGTTGCGGAGTGAGGGATTGACCAGCTGTTGTCGGCGTGTTTTTTTTTTTTTTACGGAGTGAGATGGTGGGATGGCAGGCAGGAACTCGGGGAGGTGAAGGAGCTCTTTGTATTCTCCGTGTATTCTTAGCTCGCAGTCCCCTCGGACCCAACCCAGATAAGGCCGGGGAGGTGGATTCTGTTTAATGAGTAAATTAGTGGGGGAAATCCATATCATGTACCGCCTGTATCTTTAATTCATCATGCTCTGAGGGCAACATATGCATCGCTGTCGTCTGCTTGCTGCCAGTGGCTGCCCGTGGGAGCTTGACTTTTTTTTTTTTTGCATGAATTTGATA
>OMLF01014583.1:13391-26120 GCA_900302615.1 Holocentrus rufus
GCTTTAAAACAACCTCTTTAGCTGTTTCATTATCCTCCCAGTCTCAGAGTCTGCTGGAGAACAGTAGAGCATTCAAGCCAGCAGCACAAACAGAGCACTCAACCAATAATCATGTCCTTTTATTTCATTGTGTTAAGGCACATGCTGTTTCTTTTTTTATTTTTTATTTTTTTTTTAAACCAAGATGTACTGGGTGATTGTGACTGACTGATTTTTTGATGATGATGCTATTTTAATTGACAAAATCCAGCATCAAATTGCTTGTTGAGTGATTGTTGTCTATTTACAGGCTAAGCTGTCATATGTTTTCATAGCAGTATGAAATAGGGTGTAGCCTCTTCATAGTTTCGGGGTATTTTTTCCCTTAGGCTGCTTTAGTACCTGCTGTCATTGGCTCCTTCAATGCATTCTACTGGACAAACCTACTGCAGCGTGTGTGTGTGTTTTCTGTTTTATGTCTTTACCTCCCTCTCTCTCTCTCTCTTCTTCTTCTTCTCCGTCTCTCTCTCCGTTTCTCTGTTATTGCTAGAGTTTGTTAGCTGTCTGGTCTAAGCCTGCTTGTCCGTTAACTGGAATGAAAGGTTGTGACTCGTGCCATGAAGCCACATACCTGACCTGACCTGATCTGATCTGATCTGACGTTTCGTCTGAAGAAGACACACAGACACTGCCTCCTTTTTTTTGAGAGTCAGATATTTTAGTTTGGGCTTAATCTTTTGTCTGTGAAAGAACAATTCAAACTGTGCTCGTACCTCCCGTTCAAACAGCTGAATCATACATTTGGCGCATGGAGAGGCGGGATCAAGAAGAGCCTGGAGACTCTCTTTCTCTCCCTCTTCCCTCTGTCTTTTCTCCCCCCCCTCATATTTTGGAGCCATATTTCAGTATTCTCCCAAATCTCCCTAACTCCTTCTCTCAGGCTACATCAGTCACTTCAGCAGAGCCCACGCAAACATTCGCGGTCCTTTCTTTTAATTGTTCTTCCCCCAAATGCCTCTCTTTTACACCATTATACACGGATCCCACTCGCAGTTTTCAGCACAGCCTCGAGGCAGATGACACATCTGAGCAGAACACCGTGGGTACAGTAACTGTACCAAACAGCAGCTCGGCTTACACAGAAGGGCCAGCTGAGGCTACCCAGTGATCAATTGATCGACTGAGCGATCGATTCAGTTTTGTTTTTTTGTTGTTTTTTTTTACTGACAATTAAAGACACATAGTTTCTCTAGATGTTTGAACTAATCATCATAAGAAGGGAACACAGTTGAGCCCAGAGGCTTCTTTCTTTCACAGTCCTTTGTTGCGTTCTGCAGACGGGCCAACTGAACGCTGTTTTACCACCAAATCAAACTTAATTAACACTGATGGCTTATGAGAACTCCATCTCGCAAATCTCTCGAGGCATCATTAAGTTCAAGATAATAACAAAGCCTTTTGATTTTTGATGGGAGGGGGAGGGGGGTAGAATGGCATCAATAAGTTGCGAAAAAAAAAGCTTGAAAATGTAAAAGAAAGTAATTAAAAGTTGGCCCTCTATTTGAAAACTAAATCCGGAAACATCCCCAAAAATGTCCAGCATTGAGCTCTCTGTGTTCAAAGTGTTGTGTTGTTGACACTTAATGGGTACTGTCTGTGTGTTTAGGGTACTGATCAAAGGTAGTTTGGAGGGAGCGGGGAATAGGGAGGGTTAGGGTTAGCTGAGTTGTATTTTTGTAAAGATGAAACAGTTCTAGCTGGGTAGGGAAAGGACAGCACTTTGTAGAAGGCTGGGTGGCAGGTAGTGCTACTGAAAAAAAAAGTCAGAGACATAAAGTGGTGTTAAAATAAGTTGTTCTTTTTTTATTTATCATTTTTATTTTCTTTTCAAAGACACCTGTAGGGATCAAGAAAAAGAAAAGAGAACTCCTAACTACACAGTGCCACTTGTTAATTTTTGTGTAAATAATACTAGATCATGTAAATACAATGTTGTATATGAAAAAAATCTTTAAAATAAAAGGGAAAATCATTTGTGAGTTGAAACATTTTATTTTTTATTTTGTTCTGATTTTTATTTTAATTTTTTTTTTCCTTTTTTGGTTGATGATTCTAATGTGACACGAATGGTGTGTATTTCAAAAATGCTATTTCAAAAGTTTGTTTTATTTTAAGCTTAATCTATAACAGCGAGTGTATATATAATGAAACACAAAATAATGAGAAATGTTTTACCGTATATACCCTTGGTTAACTCCTCTACCTGTGTCATAAAAAACCTTTGTCCTCAGTTGCTTGTTTTTTTCTGGTATGGTTTTTCGGTGCTTTGGACATGTCTCTAAGCTTGATTGTGAACAATTAAAGCTTGTCTGTCAAAGCATGAAGAAGTGGCCTCAGATCACCTTGCTTTTCCACACTGCGAAAGTGAGGTCGGGCAATGTAGTGATGAGCAGCGAGGAGACGACAGATAGTAACCTGGTTTTAACCTCTACTGAGTGAACACCACACTGTAGGGCAGCGTTGAAAAACTGGATAATGGTGCATCACTAAAATAGGTCCCCAGAAAATTGGGAAATCAGTGGCTTCAGCAGCTCACAGTTTTAGGGTTTTTTATCTTCTTAATTTTGTAAAATGGAGCCACTGGTAATGTTAGGTTGCCAAAATCCTAAATCTCTGCAATATTAGGCTCAAAACAAAACTACAAAGGTCTCTGCGGTACTTTGTTGGCAGGCCAAAAAGCAGGGTGATGTTTTCTTTATTACCAAGTTCCATATTCTGCTAAATGCGGTTCCCTAGAGGGGGAAAAACAGTCCCTGCAGGGCAAACAGTACGACGTGTTTAATATTATATTGGTTAAACCATAAATTCTTTATTTTTTGTACTCATACATTATTTGTGTATTTTGATGCACTAAAACAGCCTTTTAAATGTATGGTAGTGTGAGATGACATGATAGTATTAAGTGCTTTGGATGTACCCTTTGGCATTAATAATATTATTATCAAGCCAGAGGCCATAGAATGAGCTTTTCACCTCACATTAGAGTCTCGAGGCAGATGCATCTACACTCTGTCTAGATAAGACCGCAACACATTTTAACAGCTATTTAAATGCAGCACACATGAAGATATGGAATCTCAGTTCAAAAGTGTATTGTGCTCGTTTCTAAATGTGAATTAGACCCATAATATATCAAAGTCAGTGGATAAAAAAACAGTTAATCGAGCTTGTGTTGTATTATACACCAATGTAGACCTACTGCAGTAGGATGACAGTTTGTGTGGTAGAGCACACACACACCTTTTCAGGAGATGTAAAAGCTACATGACTGCACCCTTGGAGCTTTTAGGGATTCAGTGTCACTTCAGCAGTGCAAATCGCTTGCTCACACAGACATTTGAACCCTCCTCCTCCATTTGAATGACAGTCTCCATTATACTCCCCTGCTCCCCAAAATGAATCTCTTATGGACCTTGTGTTAACCTTCTTTCATAATCAAATTAGGATTTTTGTTTGATCTCTCCAGCCAATCAATCATATGATAAAGCTTATTATTTTAACCTGACTTAAGTGAGCCTCGACGCTTTGGAACAACAGTCTGTAGTTGCAATAATATGACTCCCAAACTAACCATAGGGTGGCGCTGCTGTAAAATGAAGATGAAAAACCAATGTTCAAAAACAGAAAATGAATGAAAAGAAGGCCAAGCCAGTCTACCACTAACGTTAGAAGTTTTTGATTGACAGCAAAACTAGTTTTGAAATGCATGTTTGTAAATTTGCCATATTTTACTACACCTATACCAGTAATACCAGTCTATTATGCCCTTAAACAATACATACAACTTGATTTAACCGAAAATGTTTAATATCAACATATAATGTAATTGTGTGCATCTGAGGTTAAAAAAACAAACAAACTGAAATTCATCCCCATAGTAATTCATACCTAAATGGGTTCAAAAAGAAGACCAGTTGTCCCTTTAAAAATGTTAATTGAGTTTTGTTAGGGATTTATCCTGACGTCATATCCTGAGGGGAGTCTTGCCTCCTACTTTTTGTTGGGGCTTGGGAGAGAAAATCATCCCGCAGAGGTAGCGAGGTTGGGGGAAAAAAAACACCACAGCAAGTTCACAAACCATGGGAATATACGAGGTCGCTTTTTAGCCGTGTACGATGCAAGCGGACGTACTTTCAACGTGAATTCCTGCGAGTGCTTTTTGTAAGTATCGCTTTGGGACTTCTTTGGATCTACAAGTGGCTGTTGGCGGAGCAAGTGTACGTCGTATCCTTTTCCATCAACAGCATCACAAGGGCTGTTAGCCTTCAAGGCTAAAGGAGCGTTTGTTTTGCTGCACGGGACACGCGTGCATAAAGGGTTTTTACATATTCTGTTCTATACATTGATACCGACAGTTAGTCCGTGCAGTTAAATATACGCACTCGAGGGAAGTGAACGCAACCTGTTGCTTTTGCTTACAACAGGTAGTACAGGCCCCATTCTGGAGGCAGGAGGTGCGATTGTGCAACAGCTGACGGTTAAAATCGACCTTTTCAAGATCCTTCCAAGGTGTTCGGTGTATGTTTTTAGTTCAAGTCTTTCTTTGTGCAATTTTGGCAGCCTTAGCTACTAACGTTACATATCTATGGCTAACGGGGATTTTGTCAGCAGTGGCTTTTTCTGGCTGGCTTGAGGCCAGAAATAGTAGACATCCCTCAGGTCGACTAATCGTATTTTCATTGACTGGCTATAGACTCCTTCTTTAACCTTTTCTTTTTAAAATTTACTTTGTTTCTTTGTATTACTCAAACACACGGCAGCGTATGATCCTTAGTAACGGTTTTATTTTGAACAGTTGGCCGGAAGTTCTATTTTATTGCTATGGTTAGCTTGACTTTGGTCGCTTTCCGAGCCGCTGAAACTGGCCAATAGTTTTTATTGGTGACTCATGGTGGGCAACGAAAGAGGATACCCACTGGGATGTTTTTTATGTTAACGTGAAATATTAAATATTTGATGTAGGAAGTCATTCATCCCTCGCCTAATGCTGAGTGATGTCCTTTCATATTCATAAGTTTAGTCTTGTTAAAGTTAGCCAGCCCTGTTTACGTTAAGGCTCGACTTTTAGGTTGCTAACTTAACACATCTTTGTCCGTTAGCTCTTAACCATATGGTAATATCAGACAACACGTTAACAGTTTTCGCCAGGTAATGTTAGTTTATCAGACATTCGGGAAGCCTTCAGCCTCTTGTAACAATGTCTAACACTTAATTTTGTAAGTCAACATTAACTTAACGTTACTCGGTAACGTTAATAGAAATGCTGCACCTGCCAGTCTGTGCAGAGGGAGCATTTGACGTTACAGGATCATGGTGGAAACCAGTTTGCCAGCGTTTATTTAGCGTTTATTTGTGATGGACAACTGCCATTGCTTTTACCCTGGTTTCATGAGGGGTTGTAGAAGCACTATGTTAGTCTTGGCTGAAAAGGTCAGAAGAAGCCCTGTTCTCTACCATGACTAATCATTTGTTCAAATTAATTTGTTCAAATGATCAAGGGGCCACACACATACACAAATTAAACAGATGTAGAATTGTTCACACTAGCCCTTTGATTTTATTTGTGCATCCTCTCTTGTCTCATACTTACAGAGTTACTCATTACTTATTTATCTCCTTTATTATTGTAATATTTGTATCTACAAGTACAAGTGCTCCTCCCAATCCACAGTCCTCTCTGGTACAGGTCTGCACGTGCTGTTCCCACCTCCCTCTATAACATTTCCCCTCATTTTAACTAAACACATTCCATTTTCATGCATTGCTGCAGTTACTGATAGTCTGCGCCATTTGCTAAGAGACATTCAAGCTTTTCATACCTGTCTATCTCTCCCTCTTTCCCCTACAGGTATGGTAGTGTAACCCCCCCATTCCCTCCTCCTCATCCCCCATCATGCTGAGTTTCCTGCGCAGGACGCTAGGGCGACGCTCCATCCGGAAACATGCAGAGAAGGCCCGGTTGCGGGAGGCCCAGCGCGCCACCACACATATCCCTGCTTCTGGGGATGCCAAGTCCATCATCACCTGCCGCGTATCCCTACTGGATGGGACGGACGTCAGTGTTGACCTGCCGGTAAGGAAGACTGATGTTTCAGATTCAGCTAGAGTGAAAACAGCACAGTGGAGAAATGACCAACAACCACCAAACAAAGGCGAATAAATGTTGGTTGTGGCTTCTCATCAGCCACTTTGTGAGGTTGGAAACGTCCTATGGGAACCATAATTTTGAGGGAGGTCCAGCGTTCCTCTAAATCTCCAGGTGGCTGGTGAAAATGGCTGATTTTTTTGAGGTTTACCCCGATGTCCTGCATTTTTCGGCTGTATTTAAAAAGTGCACTCAGTCAGTTTCAGAGTAATCAAACAGCAGGTTATCGAAGTAGCAGTGTAACTATGGGATCAGGCTTGATGTTTTGAATCCACTGAAGACACAAAGGAAAACATTTTGGAGGGATTCCTGCAAACTGCATACAGGGTTCAACCTTTTTCTATTGTAACAAAAGGAGAGAGGGTAATTCACTCACCTTGTGTATTTTTTAACCCTTTAAAGAGATATAGAGTTTATAGAGAAAATTCTGGCTTTATTTGATCTTTTGCCAGTGAGGGTACAAAAGTGATTCCAGAGGAGTGGGACTTCACTCAGCTATCTCTGGGTACAAGAGTTGGAACTTTCCAGTCCTTTCTTTTGCTGCATTCACACTGTGTCGGTGTGTGGTAGGTGGCAAACTGGGCCTTCATTGTTTTCAATAGGAAAGCAACAGTAAACTCTGCCAACACTGGATGAAAGCGCTGCCTACGTGCCTGCTGATGGAACTTTGCAACAAAAGTTGAATTTTCCTAACTTAGGCTTTCAGTTATGGACACACCAGATGTTAAAATTTATGGCAAATCAGATTGTGCATTGTGCACCTGCTCCTCCTGTCATCCATCAAAGATACACTTGCACCTTGCAGAGTTTAGCTGCTACTCCTCCCAAATTTCCATTTTTGGAGTGTGGGAAAACTTCAGAAGAAAAATATGCACTGCTGTATTTGTGCCAAATATAATATGTTGCTTATTTTGAAATGAAAGGTGAATTTAAAAAAGGAACAGTCGCACAATACTAGTTAAAAGATCAGTTATATTGTATCAGTGCATATCAAATGCCCAAACATTTTGTTCTGCAAAATCACCATAGCAGCACGAAGAGATTGTACCATTTGTGCCACTAATTTCCCACAAATGCCAATTGATACAACTACTTTTATGCCACAGTTTGAATGTTAATACAGTGCAGAACTTGAATGGATCCATTCAGGTTCTGTAGTAAATACATTAATATACAGTTGCAGTGTTTTTTTCTTCTTCAGCCTTTGTCTTTTAGATGTGTATTTGGCTTAAGGTAGCTTTAGAGTTATCCACAAATTCAACCTGCAAGCCTATTTTGTGTGTTTCTGAGACAGAGAGAGAGAGCTGTAGTGGTGACCATCGCGTGCCTGTCTAAGTGGCGCAGTCATTTAAGCTTAGATGTGTATGTGTGTGTATGTATGTATGTGTGTGAGTGTGTGTGTAGTCATGTTGCTGATCACCTGTAATTCCATGATCCTCTCTGGGAACACACTTGGTCACATGACTGTCACATGACATGTTGGGCCCATGGCCAAGTCAACAGAGAGCAGCTACTGTTCCACCTCTTGCTCTCTTCCTCTTTGTCTTTTTTTCTTCTCTCTCTTTTTCTCCCTCCTCTCTCGGTCCCCTTTCTCTTGTAGTTTGTTTCTGTCTCACACCCAAACTGATCTAGGACTGCAGCCTCATTGTGTAGCGTTTAAATAACTGTGTAACTGACTGTACAGATAGCTGGATATTACCTTTTTCCCCCTTATGTAATGATTTTTCTGGTTTGGAATTCCGTTGGCATTCCACTTGTCAAACCTGCAGCATTCCAGCAAGGCCAATCTCCTTCTGGTATTTACCATCCTGTACAACTCAATCCACACCCTTTAATATAGCCGTTTAGCATCAATCCCAAGGAGGGTTTCTTGAGCGGGGTTTCTCCTCTCTCCTCTTGTTATTATTAGTCGTTCGCCAATTACCATAGGAAGATACTGGTGTAATACATTAATTTGCCCTTGTTTTATTGTCCGGTCAGATGTTGTTAATGTCCTACAAGAACCTGTTTTCTTTTTTTTTTTTCTTTTAACAATACCAGACAGGTGATGGTATTCTTGACATATGGGTTGTTGCATTGCCCTTCAACCAAACCAAACCGCTGAAAATGCGTTGTGAAAACTCGAGGCATTATCAGTGAGAAATCAACCAGTATTTCGAAATTCCTTATGAGTCATTATTTTGCCAAGTTTATGCAGGTTACCAAAGTAATATTAAAAAAAAACCTCAGGAGGAGTGATGTTTCAAATGTTTGACCCTGTTCAAGTGTAATATGAACGAAATCAGTCATGTCTAATCCATTATCAGATCATAATTGATTAGAGGTGGTTTCTAGCATTCAGATGAACTTGTGTTCTCATTGAGTTTTTCTTCTAGTGGAATGCCATCAGCTCTGACTCCTCTCTCTCACTCTCTCTCACTCTCTCTCTTCTGTTTCCCTCTTGTAAAAGAGCTTTTGTCTTTGGCTCCAGCTTTCAAACATGTTTGGGGTTAGTTTATTGTAGGGTAGAAATTATCACTGGAATTTACAGCCTTGTTTTCACTCGCATTAGGCCTTAGCTGTGAATTTGTCATGCCCCAGTTTATAGATTTAGTTAATTGATGTGGACTAGCCTAATTTACATCCCCGCTTTTTAAGTTATCAGGCAGCTGACCTATCCACCTGTAGCAAGTTTTTAAGAATAGGATTTCTCAGTGTGTTCCAGTGGAGTTTTGCCCTTTCTTTAGGTTTCAAAATAAGATCTTCATGGCTATTTTTATTTTTTAATTTTATTTTTTGGCCCTGTACCTTTTCTGCATGTAGCTACTACGAACTCTCATTCTTGTGTGATCCTAAAATCTCTTTTATCCTCCCATCCTGTGTCTAAGTGACAGAAGACTAAATGGTCTGGAGCATTGCATTATTTGAATGATCGGCTGGCTAGATGTGTCTTGCACTTAGCTAATAATTTAAATGAAGGCTTACATCACCAGCTGAGCACAACAGTACAGCCAGGTAAGAATTGGAGTGCAGATGTTATCACCCTGGTAAACATACAACATGTCACAAAGTCCACTTGGAGGAAATATTTTAGTACACCAACAGAGACAACACTGATGCCTTGTTAAATTTGAACCCACTGAATACAGCCTTAGTTTTGGGCCGCATACCTCCCTTTGTCTAAGCCTGCATGCTATAGTGCAAAGGGTTGGATAGTCCACCTTTGAGTGTTAGAATTCTGGTTTAAACTAATTTCTCCTTTTTAAAGTCAACACAAAAACGTCTCCTGTAACCTGAAACCACAGGTTCTCATCCTTCATTTATGTGTCAGTGTGCCTGTGTAGAGAAGCCGTGTGGCAGCACAGTTGCATCACCATTAAAAAGTTACAGTGCTTAATGTTTTGGCTTCCCTAAGGTTGTAGAGGAGGGTCTACCAGATGTACTAGAGGCAGCGTAAGAGAAAGAAAGAAACAAACAAAAATCATACTGGCAAAAATATGCTCCAAGCAGGCGTGTTTTAAGATCAAGGACTACATTTTTTCATCAAGGTCTTTTGGTTTGTAGTTTGTTTTTGTTTGTTTGTGTGTGTGTGTGTCTGTCTGTCTATGTGTCTGTGATTCGGAGTCATCTTAGTCCTGGAAAAACACCACAAGACTTAAAGATTTAGCCTCGATTAAGTCATTCGACTCTAACGTTTATCGAGGTGAAATCCCAGATCAATTTGCGTTATTTTTATGTATGTATTTATTCATTCATTCATTTATTTATTTATTTATTCACTCACTTGTCATAGAACCCAGTAGGAGAAACATTGGCTAGAAGAACTACTTTGTGACTAATTAGTCAAAAGAATTGGTTCAAGAAAACTTCTCATGTGTATCCACCTTTGGGGAGCCCGACGGTTTGCGAGTGGTTCTTGTCTTCCTTTGTTCAGCTATTCCGTCTGATCCGTGCCTAAACACTGTTGACTGCCTAACATAGTGCACTGAACTACAACAAACTACACTCAGAGTGAACATGCTGTAGAGCAGACAACCCCCGGTTACTTAAAAAAAAACAACAACAGGTGTTTGAGGAAACAATGCAGGGCTTTGCCTTTTTGCCTTCAGCTTCACACTATCTCTTTAGCAGCCAAACTTATCATTTAGATAAACAAGGTCTGTGAGGAGGCTAAACTTAGCACAGCACTGTCTTTTGCTAACTGCTTCTCCTGCTTTACACCATGTCATATGAAAGTCCTGACTCATCAAGGAGTGCTGATGTTTCTAAGAAGAAGTTTACACTGAAGACATCTGTAAATGTTTTAGGGTACAAACGCTTCATTGATTGTAAATGAAAAAGCCTCCCCTATATCTTCCCCTGTTGTAGTTGAAATACATATTGTATTGTTCTACCAAAAACAATGTTTTGTTTTAGGTTAACAAGGCCTAAGGTTACACAGTTCAGCAGTTGTCTCCATGGTGAAGTCTGTTTTTAAAAGCTGTTCAAGTGGTTGTAAATAAATAGACACAGGCTAAAACTGAATAGGGCCCCTTGACATGTTTTACTGGCCTTCTATCTGTGTGTGTGTGTGTGTGTGTGTGTGTGTTGCGTTGCGTATGGCCACCCAATGCTGTTTCCTAGGGATACGTCTGTGAGGCAGTAGTCATGTCCATACATACTTACACAGCCTCATGATTAACCTCTAGTTTGGCACATCCCTCCATCCATCTCTCTTTATTTCTTTTTTTTTTCTTCTTTTTCTGTCTCTCTGTCTGTCTTTCACCACCCCCACCCTCTTGTCGCCCCTCCCTCCTCCTCTTTCTTTCTCTGGTAGAGTTCAGGTTGCTGAAGAAAATTGGAGACCCTCGTTTTTAGGACTTGTGGTCAGTGCAAGAGGATACAAAGCTAGCTGGGATGTGTTGTCACCTTGTGCCTTTTACTGCATGAGTGTGTAGTTTTGGTATTTTGCTGATGTGTACCATGTATCTTACTGGGTAGATTGATATGATGTCACTGAGGACAGAGAAAGACCAGTTCATTTGATTCCTTGTCACTCAGTGGGTAATGCATGACCCTTAATTCCCAGGGTAAAGGGTTTGTAAATATTTATTTATTTATCTTATACTTTTACTGTTTTTATTGGCTTGCACCGGGACCAGAGTCACTAATTTCGTTCCACCTCATGTGCTAACGTGTTGAAATGACAATAAAAACTCCTTGATCCTTGACTTCCCTTGGGTCACCCATGCTATAGATGTATATGTGTGGATAAAAGAATTTGAAGAAATAACATGATTTTCATCTATTAGAATCCTCTAGACTTTTACCTGTTTCAGGTACTGGGGCCTTCCCCCTATAAGCTGATCCGTCATTAGACTGGTCCATTATTTGACATAATGGACTTCATCATCTAAATGCCTTAATTGTAGTCTAAACACAAGGACAGGCAGATAAAGCTGAGTGCCTTGCAGGCAGGAAGGCTGCAAACCTCTGGTGAACAATACTGCAGACTCTGTAACAAGGCCTTGGGTGCAGCATAGCACGCATGCACACACGCGCACACACACACACGCTCACACGCACACACAATGAGCCCTTTGTACTCTCTCTCCCAGGCTACTGTAGGGGTGCGGTATGCTTTGTCAGCTATGCCAGCTAGCATGGGGCCTGCCCCCCTGAGCTACCCAGGAGCTCTCTCAGTGTGTGTGAGTGTGTGTGTGTGTGAGAGAGAGAGAGAGAGCGAGAGGCACAGGGAAGCTTGTACAGCACCCTCTGCCCCTCTCCTCCACTCATCCATCAGGGCTCTGCCACAGTCTGTTTTTTGTTTTGTTTCCACCACCAGGATTTGTCCCTGGTTTTTGTAGAGACATAGTTGGTAAAACTGTCAGCAGGATAAGTTGTGTGACAGTGACGAGAGGCTGAAGACTCTACAGTCACATAAAAACTTTAAGAAGCAGATGTGGAGCAGTTGGGGCTAGAGGTACAAACATAAAGCCACTCTGAAGCTCTGATGTAAAGAGAAGACACCATTAAAACTCAGTAAAAATGAGTTACTTAAGGTGGTCATAAAAACACTTGGGTGGGCCACTGTAGAGTTTCACACTGTTTTTAACCCTGATGAGAAGCTGTGTGTGGGTGTGAAGGAGGGGCTGAGGTGGAGGAACAATCCTACAATGTCCCCTTTGCACTGTTGGAAATACAACTTTCTCCTCCTACTCCTACTCCTTAACTACTCCACTGGTCTGTAGCTAACACCATGTTCTGACCTAATGGAAACAGAGATTTATTAAGTGTTGTATTTAAAGGAATGTGTTACTGCTGTTTTTCACTTACTCCTATTATTTCTCTTATTTCTCTTATTTCTCTGCCCTTTTTGTCTTTGTGATTACACCGCAGTGACGCAGATCACCGCTTTGCTGAGATCTGACGAGGGTTTTTTCTTTTTTTGAGTGGGCCACTCGCAGGCTGGTGACAGTATTGGCAAATCCATCTCTGTCAGCTTTGATCCTGTCACCCTGTGTCCCATGTCCAGCACCCGCACACATCCACTCTGCTGCTACAGGGTGACTATGTATTGCCCCCCA